>PVHY01011689.1:0-18049 GCA_004024945.1 Uropsilus gracilis | reverse complement strand
AAATCAAAACCACAAGATACCACCTTACACCACTAAGAATGGCCCATATCAAAAAAACAGGCAACAAGTTCTTAAGTGGATGCAGAAAGAAAGGAATACTTTTACACTGCTAGTGGGAATGTAAACCTGTCCAGAAACTATGGAAAGAAGTCTATGGAGGACCCTCAAACAAATGAAAATGGAACTACCATAAGACCCAGAAATCGCTCTTTTGGGAATCTATCCAAAGGAGATCTCAATACTTATACAAAAGGTCACCTGTACTCAGATATTTATTGCAGCACTATTTACAATTGCAACTGCATGGAAACAAACCAAATGTTCCAAAATAGACAAATGGATGAAAAAGCTGTCTATATACAGTGGATAATTACTCATCAATTAAAAATGACAAACTTGATGAATTTGAGATACCATGAATATACCTAGAAGAGTCATATTAGCAGAAACAAGTCAGAAAGAAAAAGACAGAAAGCAAATGTTTTCACTAATATATGGGCCATAGGAAAGATAAGCAAAAGGTCACGAGGAAAAGTCAAAAGAAACTAACAACCAAACTAAAGTACACATTGGGGGAGAGTGGAGGGTGGGAAATGTTAGGGAGGGGAGGTGGTGGATGAATAAAAATATGTGAAAATACACATAAATATACATATATATACTTAAAAATAAAATAATAACCTAAAAAATGAAACCTGTACTGTGAATGAATCATATGCACCTGAATTTCTTTCATAAACTTTTGATTTTATAAATTTATAAAGCACTGAAAAAAAAATCACGCTAGTCTCAGGCAGCTCTCCTGCCCACCCATAACTGTGCAGAAGTCTCTCTTTTTTCCTTTTCCTAATAAAACTTCCTGTTTAAAAGGAAACAAGCCAATGAACAAAAACCCTTTAGCTTCAACCCTCTGTGATCTTCTTGAAGTTTTCAGCTTGCTCTATGGCTAAATTTGTTAGAAAAGCCAGAGCCTGTTTGGTGAACGAGATTGTTCTGAGCCAGAGGCTGCTAACAGTTTTGTGAGAAAACAAATTATTGTCAGGATATTAACAATTTTATTTATAAGTCATATTCCCTGCTTTTGGGACCCCATATTATTTTCAAGACTATGTTCTAGAAAGTTGTCCAGAAAAGCTTCAAGGGGGTCTCCCATCTCCCCATCATGCTGCCCCCTGGGCTCAAAAGTAGTGGGGTAGCTTCAGTCAGTTAGGCACTAATGGAACCAATGGTGTTTCCCTTCTCCCCAGTCCCTCTGCATTAAACTAGAACTCTCAGACTCTGTTAGCTCCTAACCTGATTTCTGTCCCCACAGTATTGCTTTTTCCAGATTCAAATTTGATGTATACATTTGTTTGACTTTTGTCATGAAGCAAATGCTTTTGAGACTCATCCATGTTGTCACATTTAGGTAGTTGCCTCTCACTGCATTCTATTTCCCATTCACCAGTTAATAGATATTTAGATTGCTTCTAGTTTGTGCCAATATCTAATACATTCTTATATAAAATTTCATGTACAGGTTAGTATAAGTATTTTCATTTCTTTTGACAACATCCCTGGGTCATTCTATATTTTAGTGTTCATTGCTTTTATATAGTATTTTTAATTAAAATAATACTATTTATAACATTGTATGTGGTTTAGAGATATAAGTTCAAACCTCATTTATAAGTTACCTTATCTTGCCCACCAACAATAAACCCATAGTCCTCATCCTTTTGACTTCTTTACCATGTTTCCCAATTCCCACTGATGTTTTAGTGTGACTTCAATTATTCAATTATTATTCAATTATTATTATATTATATAATAATAATTGAATTGAATAATAATTGAATAATAATTGAATTATTATTCAATTATTCTAGAAATCTAGCTAGATTTCTAGAGTTTATTCTTTTGTATATACATTAAAAGCGATTGCATTGGCTTGGATAAGATTATAAAATTAACTCTTGAAATCTCCTACCCCTCTAGCTAATCTTTCAATTTCATGATTAAAATTTAAAAGTATAAATAATTCCACTTAAAACTACCAAAGATCAAAGCACTTTCTAATTGAGTCTAAGTATATAAACAAACTGCTCTGTATGAAGCAAAAGTACTCTAAATATTGCTAGATCACATCAAAAATGTTGACTGGGATAGTATCTGAATGTCAGAAATATGACTTTGAAAATCAATTTGAGTGCACACTATTTTAATAAGTGATTATAAAAAAAACATACTCAGACAGATCACTGAGAATAATAGTCTAATATCAAACTGCTGTAAGAAATGACAAGAATTTCTGAAATAATTTTTTTGGCTTTAAAGGCTTACGGAGACCATAGAAATCCTGAAAAATACCAAACAATCAAAGTTCTTTGTATGTTATAATAATTGTATCACTTGCTCTACTTCAATGTATCTGTTGATAATGAATTTGTAAAGCATGCTATTTAATGAAAATGAAATACTCTTAAGTTTTTCAGAGTAGATTTCATATGTACAGTGAGCTGACACACCTCTTTTACCAGAGGTTAATGTCATAATCACCTTGAAACTTGTATCTAAAATCAACCAAGAATGAGGCAATGAAGGCATATATAGAGTTAGACAAAATAAGTATTTTTGTTATAATCTGTTTGAGTATTTAAAATTTTTCATGAATCACTTATCCTGGATTTTCAATGTTTATTTAGTCAAAACTGAATTTCATCCTAAAACAACATTTTATGTTTATTAATAATGTCAGCTGGTCTCTAAATGTTTCTGCCTTTGTAAGAATTATGAGAAATATCTTTTATCACTTAATTCAAATGGCCTCTTAGAAAGAATTAGCCTTCTACAGAGTCTCAAATGGTGCTTCTGCCTGGATAACCCCATGCTTTTCATTCAACTAATCTTTTGTCTTTAAAGTTGATTGCTTTGCTCAAAATGTGAAACAATATGCTAATCCTCAGTGCTCTCTACTTTGGAATATGGTCATAGTTGATGTTTCTGAGAGAAACCTGGCATTCTGCAGATTCCTCATAATAGTCAAAAAAAATCAGAGGTTACATCCTGCAAACTCTCAAACAGCATTATCAACAAGCTTTGCCAACATCATAACTTCCAGAAGCCAAGGCAAACCAAGAGCCACAGAGACAAGAATTTTCCTTGTGAGATTGTATCACAGGAAGAAACTGTATTTTTTCATCTTCTCCAATAAACCATCAAGTACAAGAAATGAACAAGTTTAGGAAGGCAATGAGTAGTAGCGTATATTACTGACATTTTCCAAAGCTTAATATTTATTGGTTATAGTAGAGCCTTGTTGTCAAGTTAATCACTACTTGCCATATGGTCATGACAGATTCTTAGGTGTTTAGTAGCAATAATGCAGTGTCTTGTTGAAGAAGATGGGGGAAAAAGGTATTGTTTACAGTGGGAACTATTTTTTCTAAATTTTCCTTGGAAATTATTTCCATTGAATTAGTGCATTCCTAAACTACAGTCTTCTCATTATCAAGATACTTTTTCTCATTATGAAAATACATCTTGGAATATCATTTAAATCACTGCCACTAATTAAAGCTCAGCCACAATCATGAAGAATTTATTTTGACTGAAAAAATGCTTTTGCCAAATTTTATAACAGCACCAAAGATCACAAACTTTTAAGCAAAAATGCTCTTATAGACATTGATGTCTTGCGCTATGTAAGAGATTTATTCCATTCTTATGGTTTTATTCTTTAACAAAAACCTGAAAAAATGATTTATTTATTTTAAACCACTACTGTTCTCAATATAGATACTTAATTTTTAATAAAGCTCTGTCAAAAAATATACTATTAAATAATGGAATAAACAAGTCAAAGTTATGCTATAATTCTTATGTTACTATATTTTATGCAGAAACATTACCTAACTGTCCCTCATTCTGGCTACAACATTGTAGAATCATGTTAAATTTTTTTGTGATAAAATGAACAGGGAAATATAGTTTTTTGCTTCTGCTTGTGTGTCTATCTATAGGCTCTGGAAAATGACATTTCTCCATCCCTTTGCAAATATTTCTGTGCTGTTTACAAAGAATGTATAGATCAGTAATGTATATCATGGTATAGATCAGTAACAATAATAACGAAAGAAAAACAAGAAGAAAAAAAAGTAAAGAAAGAAAAGGAGGAGAGGAGAAAGAGAAGGGAATATAGCAATGAAGAGAAAGAGAAAGAAAGAAGAAGTTTAACTCAAAAAGCAAATAAAAAATCATATAGTGGGGTTAACATCAACCAGATTGATTGATTGATTAATTGATTGATTGATTGATTACCATCATTTATGTCTTCTTAGCACAAGCTTGCACTGAACATGGAATTCCTTTAGGAAAAAAAAGGTTTAAGAGTAAGTTTTGTGTCCCTGACACTAAAGAGAATTTTGATTTCTGAGAAAATGCACTTCTGAGAGAAACGGAGGATAACTTAACCATAGATCACACCAAAAAAGTTTAGCCAAGATGCATGCAAAGTAATTTTGTTCCAGAGTCAGCAATGTTCTCCAGAGAAAGCCAGTCTTAGGTGTTCTGTTTTATTGGAAGTCTGGCTTCTTTCAAACAACAAAATCAGCGAGACCAAGGTTCTTTACATTTTGAAGGGAAATTGCACTCACACAGACCACAGGGACATTATTAGTGCAAAGTTCATTTTAAATAAATATGTATGGTTAAACAAAATTATCTGACTTAAGTCAACAGACTGACACATTGTGCATAGAGGGTGAAGAATAATACCTTGTAATAATATCTTGTTCTGCCTTGTGAGGCGGAACAGCCCAGTAATTTGTTTGGACAGGAGGGATGCCTGTTACCCCAAAACCTTCACGGTTCACTTGTCCCTGTTATGTAATCCAGAATACAGTCACATGGCAAAAAGTGACTAGTAATAAAGAATGGCTTAATAGTTCTGCAGGAACAGAAGGGACCATTTAATTAAATTGTAAATATTACAGAATACAAATTTGGCTTAGCATTAAATACAGATTAGGCAACAAATAATTAAAAACAAATTGTGGGAGTTTATATATTTGGTTCTTTAAGGCATATTTTTGCTTTATACATATTTTCCTCATTTGATGTAGAAGATATGAAAACTAAAAATTCTATTTTGCCATTCAACTGTGAACTCAGAACTTTGTGAAGTCAGTTTTCCTTTAAAAATTCAAAGAGAAGGACAGAAGTATCCAGGAACTAGTCATGCACTTTATAAATGTCCCTCATTCTCAAGCTACTAAGACTTAAAATGCTAAGTTTTAATGATTAGAAGAAAATAGTCACAGTGGAAATGCTAAGAAACTCTGGTATCCTCATTAGCCACAGCAAGTTTGGGAGAAGCAAAAATTTCCTACCAAATCAGCTCCAATCTATCTTTCTGTCTTTTGTGGGATACTTGCAAACACATTTAGCAAGTTAATTTTGTTACTATGGTGATGCTTTAAAACATTGTAAACTCACATAAAGGATTTTTCCTGGTTTCTTGTGTTTTGGAGATGCACCAGTGTTTGCAGAAGGCAAAATCTTTAGTCATTTACACAGAATATGATCTACAAAGCATCAAAAAAAATACATTTAAAAAGTTGTGTCAATGCCCCTATGTGGGGTTGCAGGGGGGTTGAGACTGCTCCCATGTGGCCATCTAGGTCCCTTTCCTTGCATAAGGAGTTGCCAGTGTGGGGGCAGGGCAAAACCTAGAACCATTAACTGCACTCACACCCGGACTGAAATTATCAAAGCCCCTTTCCCAGCAGGGGACAAAGGTGGCATGCATGGAACTCTGGCATGGAGCTCTCAGCCAGTGAGCCTGACTCGGGGAGACTGAGCAGGAGTTTTAACCCCCATCCACAAGCAGATAGTTGCGTGGCACAGTTGTCTGCCCACCTGGAAGTCACAGCATGGCGCAGCCAAGCCCCCATCCCAAGAGGAATTGAGTCTGCCCCTGTATGGTCATCCAGACACCCGTCCCTGTGCAGAAAGGTACCAAGGTGCCAGCATGCAGGCCATGATGGGGGGGTGTGGGTTTGGGGCAAAGTGTAGGATTCCCCCTCTCTTTCTTTTTTTCTCAGGAGAAAAAAAGAAGAGCACAAATAATACAAACACTGTCTTAGAATGAGTGTTACAGGATCAAGTAAACATCCAAGCCACATATCAGAGAAGGACACAAAAGATGGAATATCCAGAGAACCAGTATATGCAAGACTGGTAAAACTGCTATATGAACAAGCTGTCATGGATTCACACCTATGTGCTCACTGGGATTGAATGAGCCAAAAACTCCAAGATGCCATCTAAAAGAACAAGGTACCCCTCACCATACCATGGGAGAGGAAGGCCACAGAGTCAGGGCATTGGGCTCACAGCAAAGCAGCAAACGAAGGGAAAGGAAATGATCTCCCAATGACTATTCACAGGTGCCCGTACCCACAGAGAAACTCCTTCACCGACAATGGCTGGGGGAAGACGTCTAAACCAGATGCCAGAACTCTAAGGTGAAATAGCAGCAAAACAACACAGAAAACAGAGTGGAAAAACAACCAACAACAGGAAATCATTGAAAGCCCACAAATAAGTACAGACTGGCTACCCAGAGCAAGGATAAGACTGAAAATCTACCAGCACGGTGTGCCCTGTCTCAAGAACGCAATCCCTCACCCAGAGAAAGAACACTGCCACAGGAAAGGGGCTAATGGACTTAACAAACAGCAAAGAGAGTTTTGAGTGATTGGAGGGGGCATTAGAAGGAGGAGGAGGTATCCTAAAAACTGTTTACCCATGTTGTGATCTAAAGAATAATAATAATTTTAAAAAGTGGTGTCAGCATTCATCTTTCTCAAAATATAATTCATCTTACTTCTCACCACCCATGTCAGCTCTAAAGGCAGTAGAAAGACTATTGGCAGCTTTGGAGGCATATCTAAATCATGGATTAGGGGTAAGAAAACCACATGTTCCAACAAGCTGTATTCTAGAAATTCTATTTTGCCCAGTCACTTTTCCTAGTTCGAGAGTCATAGCTCAGGGTGTTGTATAAAAAAGTTGAAGTGTGGATAAAAATAATTTCAAAGGAAGAATAAGCTTCCAGGAAATCAACAAAGGAGTTGGAAGTCAAAGGTGTGAACCTCAAAAGGGCAATCAGTTAATTGAACCATAGACAAGGCCTATTCAGAACAACAAAAGAAACAGCCAGTAAGAGTACATTAATGGTGAAGATGGCATGCAGATCTCCTTAGCTGCTGTTCCCACTGATGATCTATACAATTCATGTGGGGGTAGGCAGCCCCTACCCCATGGTTTACACAGGAGAAGGAAATTCTTGGAGACCACTAGGTATTATGTGTTCTGTAGTCTGCAGATCTGCATACATGTGGGACTCTTTAGCTTATAGCCCCATTTAAACAAGTTTGCGGATATTAATATTAACAAAAGAATGGAATATTGGCTTAGAGGTGATGGACTTTTGATTGATTTTAAAAAGTCCATGTTCAACAATGAAGTGTATTTAGTGGATAAACTTATGGGCTATTAAGTCAATCTTTTTTATTTTCATATGCCCTGCCAAACATAAGCACTGAACACTGATAAAATAAGTGTATTTAACTTTAAATGTTATTATTACAAAGTGAAAGATATTATGAAAATATTGGAGAAATAAATAAAATGGGAATATAAAAATTGACATTAAGTTCCAGTGTTATGTATTCTGTTTTTTGTCTGTTTGCATATTCATCACATTTCTACTTCCAGATACTGCTGCCATTTTCTTTCTGGAAATAATTTAGTATCTGACACATTTTTTTTCCTGCACATTCTCCTCTTCTATAGACCTTCTAAATGCCTTCTTTTGGCATGGAGTATTGTTTTCTTTTACATGTACCTTTTCAAATGTTTTTATGGTATTTTTTAAAGGTACAGTAGGGACACCACATTTTCATTTACAAGGCTGTGGGTTATAATGACTGTCTACTCATGTATGATTATTTGGTAAGACCTCAAGGGTTGAACATAACAATAGCTTAATAGCACAACTATGTTCTTAATATCATATAAAAATGCAAATTGTCTTATTTTTATATAAAAATTCAGAAAAATTTTCCCCTCAGCTTAATTGAAATAAAAACATTCAGATTCTTAGGTTACAAAATTTTGTGCCTGAAATTGGCATTCAAAACCTTGACACAACAGGATTTTAAAACACATTATACTTTTTTTTAATATTTCAATTTGTCAAAAAAAATATCTAAGGCTACTCTCCATTAGTGAAACATTGAGTAGAATGAAACTGAGAATCCATAGAGAATCTGAAATTTGATGATTTGAGTCACCACTAACCATATTTGACCTGAAAATCCTGTGCTAATCTAAATTAAAAAGCTGTATTTCCAAGAGTTAATTAGAAAAATGATCATCTGAAATACAAAAACTCTCCAGTGACACAATTACATGTAGACTAAAAAAGAAGGGGCAAAATAATAACTATTAATGGATAAAACCAGAAAAATAAAAATGTATATATGGACTATATGGAGAGAGAACACCTGGAAGTACAATGTATAGAAGGGTAAAAAGGGGGCAAAGCACTAATGCACACAGAAGCAGAAATAGCAGGAGGGACAGGGAGAAAGGACATCACCAGATGTTTTGAAAATTATCACATCAAAAAGGTTCCATGCAAAGGACTCTTTCTCTTTATTTATGGTTATGTTCCTCATTTTATAAGTTCTAATCTTTCGGTGGCCTGCCATTAAGAGGTTCTTGGTTTTGTCGACCTCACAATGTTTCTTTGTAAGTCTGCAAAATGCAAAAATAAAATTTCGTTGAATAAATACATTAATTTCTATTTATTTACATAGAGTCACAGTTTGAAATGCTCCTGCTTTTTTATGAATAAATGATCAAAGGAAAGATTACTTTGTTTTAAAGGGGTAAAGATTGATAAATTTGTAAAAATTCAAATCCAGTTTCTTAGTTTGGATTCCCTAAAACAGAACAGAACTTAGATCCAAGCAGTTTAAAAGATGGAGAAGTGTCATTGAGGGAAGAGAAATTGTAACCAGGGGGTGGGAAGCCAAAGTCAAAGCCAAAGTCTGTCCCAGGTGGTGCCCCCTGGGAGGAGAACAGGTAAGGAGAAACACACCAGATGAGACATGTGTTTCTAAGGAGAAACACACCAGATGAGACATGCAAAAAGAATTTATGGGAGTGGAGACTCTGATAAGGGATATAAGGAGCTCCAGAAGCAGTGCTGGGAACATGGCCATGCTCAGGCACAGCCATCCTAGGGATTAGCCACCTGGGAGTTTGACCATCCTAGGCTTCAGGTGCTTGGGATCTGGTCAGAGAGGAAAGTGCTGGAAACTGAATCTGGACCTCCCAGAGACAAAAAAAAAAAAAAAAAAAAAAAAGTGGAAGTGGTTAAAGATGCCATCGTGGTTCTTTTCTTTGGGATATTTGTTCCAGGTATTTACTGACAGGAAGATGCCATTTTGGAAGTATGGCCTTTTGTTGAGGTACCAATTCCTGGTTTGGAGTGGTAGGAAGATGCCATCTTGGATCCCCTTTCTGCAGGACTTTAAAACTGGACAATAACTAGGGTGAGATAATGGATCACATTTCACTTCAATGACTCTGTTTTTCCTTATCTGTTAAGTAAATTTCATTATTATTGTTCCCTGTGCCTGAGTGACCTTACAACCTTATGCACTGGTGAAGAACTCAACTACAAATAAATTATTGGGCACTGTGGCGGGCTAAGTTTTTGTGACCAGTATCATCCAGAAAAGTGCAAAAGTTTAAGAATGAAGCTGTGGAGATGCCCCCAGAATTTTTCCACCAATATAGGGAAGGCTAGCTACTTTCCCAGAAGCTGCCATCCTTCACAAGTGAGGATTTTTAGGAGTTTCACCTCCCTGATATTTCTCAGCTCTGTATGTAAGTAAGCTAAAAAGACTTTAGAAATGAACAAGCTAAAAGGCCTGTGGCAGAAGATAAGAGCTACATAGGGTGATTGAAGTGGATTCTGGCTGGGAATACAGACAGTTCAGATAGGGAATATCTGAAACACTTTCACTGACCCTTTCATGGCTCAGATCTGCTCTTATGATCCCCAATAATCTTTGTCACTAATTCTTTAGTGTGGCAGTCAGTATAACCTTTAATGAATGAATGATGAGCAGTAAATTGAACTACAGTGCCCAGTGATACAGGTAGTAACAAGGTCAACTGTAGCTTTGTCAACTCCTTCCTTTACTCCATCTTGGATTTCTCTCATTTACTCTTGGAATCTAATACCTCTACTTCAGTGCAACCTAAAGTTGTAGAGTTGGGACTGGCCAGATCTGCAAGTGGGCTACTAAGAGTGATGGTAATGGAGTTCAGTTGTGTTCCTACTCTTTGTTCTCATGCTTGTATACATTAACAATAGGGGACAGAGTTGTAGGGGTTCACAAAATGTAATTGGATATTTGGTGTAAAAATACCATTCTGAATGACAAAGTCACCTCTGAAAGTGTGTCAATCTAAGCTGGCTTTTTACCTGAACCTTCACTAAGGTTTCAATAAGTCTACCTTAATGGAGACTTCACTCCATGTTGGTATATTTTAAGAAAAGTGGGTCCCCTGGTTATGTGCCCTAAGTTACACCTCCACTACCACAACATATTTCCTTGATATAAGGTGATGTCATATAAAATCCCATGTCAGTAAATCAAGCACTTTCTTAAAATAAGGGTAATAGTCTATTCTATAAGACATCCAAAAGACTTCTTCGTTCCCCTTAAAGAACCCTGCAATCAGCATCATCACAGAAGCAAGAGAGTTAACATGACCCAAGAATAAGAGTGAAAGTATTGCTGTATTTTCCTTGCAACACAAACTGCTTTTAATGATCCTAGTTCTTGGTACTGAAAAGAACACATTTCTCAGAACTGTGTTCTGACACTAGTGACAGAGTTTGTGTTCATTTCTGAGTAAAGAACCCACCTACACAACAGATCTAATTGGGACCTCACATTTAGTTAAGTTTTTGTAATCTACCGAATGATTTTTGTAGGAAATGTAGAAGTGAATTGAATGAGGAAAGGGTAGGGACTACCATATCTGAATCCTCATGTTATTTGAAAAAATTATAACTTCTGTCATTGAACTTAGGAGGTACTGCTGCTTCTGACTAACTGTCTTGGCTGTTACAGTTGATCTCAGAAATTTCTTGTTGACTTTTTCTATCATACCATAAGGAATGGAACAAAATGAGTTTCTATCAGTTCTAAGTATTTTATCCCAATTACGAAAAGAGCAAAACACTGAGAAAATTACTATAGAGCAAATATGTGAACTCATTGGGCTTTCTAAAAGACAGACAACCAATCACTTATCAGGGTTTATTCCTAAACCCTATCCTAGCTGCCTGGTCACAGAGAGTTCCAGTTCCCCTACTCTGAGCTTTGGATCAAACTTGTATGGAAGAGCTCTTGAAAGTTTGGTTGTCCTTCTTTCCCTAAAGAATTTTTATTCTAGTAGAAAACTAGACAACTACTTGGTGGATTGTGGAAATGATTATGTTAAATGCTAGTGGTGGGCAATGGAGCTCCTTCCTCAAGAGAGCCAGTTTCCCCTTTAGTCCAGAGATCTGGAACTGAGACAAGCTCAGAAAACATACTCAGAAAAACCTAGTATGTTTTGCTATAGCCCTTTCATTGCTAGTGTTTTTTTTCTCCTAGTTAGCATCAGGATTTTAGGGAGCAGACCTGGAGTCCATGAACCCCCAACATGTGCTTCCTCAATTCTTATCTTTGGCATGGAAAGATTTTAACATCAGGATTAGAATTACAGAAAAGCAAGAGATTTATGATAGGCAGAAGGGCAAAAAAGTCCTCTGAGTGGTGAGGTGTCCTGAGTGCAGAGCTGATTGAGGTGATAGGTGCTTATATAGGTGCTTATATAAGCAAGGATTTGGGGTTTGGTCTTTGGATGTCTCAGCATTGTGTCTCTTGCTGATTATTTGGGCCCAAGGAGGATCTCCTAGGCTACTTAATTTCCCCACTAAGTTTTCCCATGTTGTCCAGCCTATTTTTCTGAAACCATCTGTGGTCCATTCCTATTGTACTATCATGTTGATGATTTGACATTACTTTTTTAAACAAAAGCTAGGGAGGTACCCTCCTGATCCATGATTGTTTCTCAATCAGGTTGATAAGTGGACTTGGAACTTGAGGTACCATAACTGACTGCCATACCCATTTCCTAGCTTCCTCCTTTAGTTGTTCAAGTAAAGAATATCCTAATTGGTTCTCAATCAATCTTCCCCCTAAGAACATGATGAACTATTAGCTGTCATCTCAGAGTCCTACAAGTAGTTTATATGAGTGGCAACTTGGTCTTGTTATTATAAGATAAGCTGCTTCAACACACTTTTAATTACAATAACGAAAATATTTTCTACTATGTTGAAATGAAGCAAATATCTCAACTTAACTTCCCCTACAAAGAAAACCTTAATGAAATATGTAACAGGACTTTATTTGAGACACATTCCCTGTGAATAGTGAAAGAAGAGAGAATAGAAATTAATGATTATGAATGTTTGTGGACTATTGTAGAAACAACTCAAGTCTGCACCTCCCCTCAGAAGCATCCACTATGCAAGCATCCAGCATTGTTCCTCAAGGCCTTTTGTTTACAAACTCCTGCACCCTAGTGGTTAAGTGGTACATTAATATCCCTATATTTCTAACATTCTCTCTCTCAATGAATTTGTATGTGTGTTTAATATAAATAGGAAGTCATTCATGTACTCACTTTGTTAAAGCAATTTGATGTATTTGAAGCAATTCATCATGGAATTTTTAGTCAAAAGACAGATTTTCAAGATTGGGGAGCAATGGGTAGAAGATACTGGTTAGCAGTAAACATAACAAAGTGGATGGTAATGTTTATCATGAACTATTATATGAAATACAGCAAGGATTCCTGAACAAGTAAACTTAGTTCACTTTTTCATTTGAAAAATAACAAGTTCATTTGAGCTACAATAACAAAAATGTCATAGACTGGGTGAGTTTATAAAGGAAAGACTATTTGTCATAGTTCTGATAACTGGAAATCAGTTCATGAGTCATCATGGTTAAGTTCTGGTAAGAATCCTCTTCAACTTTGCTGTTCACTAACACAGCATGTCTTCAGAGAGAGAAAGCTGAGTCTCATTGATAGGTCCCACATAATATAATCATAGCAGAAGTAGAATTTCATCATATGAATGAGGGGTCCATTAACATTTTATTCATAACAAGAAAGGAAAACGTGACCTTTTCTTTAACTTCTTAATAAAGAAAATCATTCATCAATGTTGATCTGCTAATAAAGAAATGTAAGTTAAAATATGACTATTAATAAAAAGATAAACACATTAAAACATCATTCTAAAATAGCAAATGGAAAAAATAGAAGAATTTTATCAAATCCAGCAAAGTAAGAAAAAGAACAAAAAATTAAGAAAGTTATAATACATGCAAATTAAGATGGAAGATAAACATATGGCACTGGTTATAACTGATGTGAACAAACTGAGTCTTAACCTTTAAAAGACAACTGCACTCAGATTTAGTTTTAAAAAAATCAATTTGACAGGCCATTATAATAAGCAAAAATTACAGAAAATAAAAAAGCAAATAAGTATCTGAAAAATATAGTTCACAAATAAACACCAACATAAATATCAGAAAAAAAAATTAGTGAGAAAAGATTCTAACTTACCCAGAAACTCATGGACTCTTATGCATCAAACAACATAGTAGTGAAATATTTTAAAAACACTTAAAATTGAGGAAAATGTGGCAAAAACATTAACATTGAATTTGGTGAAAACATTAATATTTGTATTGAAGAAAATTTAAAATTCTTAAGAAAGGTAGATAAAAACACAGTTCTTTGGAATAATCTTATAAATAGAAACCCATAAAGGATTTTATATAACTAATACAATGATTCTAGATGCATAGTTTTTAAGGGGCTAAAGCAAGTTTCATGATGAACATTACTTAAAAGAGTTTATTGTCCAATTATTTATGAAAGTAAAATTGGAATGGCAAGTCACTCATTAATCAAAAAGTAAAAATACATTACTTCCAATCTAAAAAATGAGTTACTCCAAATAGTTTTTGTCATCCTTTAGTTACTTTAACTATATCAATTTCCGCGACTGTTCTGGCTAAGGATCATCAAGAAACCACTCTAAATAATTTGTATGGTTTGGGTCCATGAACCAGAGTATAATAAATTTATTCACACATATGATCTAACAGAAAAAAAATGAGGTCAGTTTTCTTGATGTTCAATTTTAATTTAGGTTTAGTTTTGTTGTGATTTTTTGTATTTACTAAAATTTATACAATGAGCACATGTTCCTTTTTACACCAGGAAAAACGTTGCAATATAAATATAGTGTTTGAGTGATGAATCTATTTCTGCCTAGACATAATGTTACCTGATGTCCATTCTTAGATGAAGGATCTTTAGGGAACCCTTTGAAAGATTAGATTAAGGCTATTAGCTGCTAACTCAGAATTGTGAGGTCTAGATTTGTTTTGATCTAGCTTGATGCTTTCTGTGGTGAGGTGAGTTGCTAACCTTTGGAAAAGACTAAATACAACTTGGTCCCAACTAGTTGAATGATAGAGTCATAGTTTCCTGAACAGTTTTCTTTTACCTTAATCTTATTTCCTAATGTTCAAGTTGACATTGTTTTAGGGAAAGAGATATTCATCATTTTATAAAGCACATTACCAGTCCAATCTGAGTATAGATATGTATATATGTCCTCATATCGCAATATTATTTTAGACATAACTAATAATATTCCCACTGGTGAATGTATCAACATATTTTAGGTGTTTGAACAACAGAACACCATATCTCTAAACTGAAAAGAAAAAATGTGTTACCTAAAGAAAATAACACCTTCCAACTACGTACATAGCTCATTTAGCTTTGCAACTTATTTCCTGGATACATAACTTCACTTCATTTTTCCTTAAAATTCAGTCCTATTATATATGTAATTCATACATTAAAAGAATGGAAGCATTAATAGAATTTCTGAAACTTGTGTAATGAAAACAATTTCTGGGCTTCATACTCATTTACATTATTCAGTGTTTTTATTATCCTATATTTCAATATTTAAAAGTATGTACCTGACTACTTACATTTAAGCACAAGATTGTTTTAGGGGAATTCCTATAAGGACTAACAATTTACACTCTCTGAGGTGGGTTGCAAATGTATTCTTCTAAATGTGCCTGACAACTTTCTCACTTAAGGATAAATATTCAGCAATTTGCATCTGAAGTTAAAATAAAAGATGCAGAAAGGTAAGTTCAGCTTAATGTATGGGAATCATGAATCACTGTAATCAGCTGCAAAAAAAATATTTAAAACTGTGAATTAGAGGGGATAAGAAAATACTTGCTAAAGAAGTCATAATGAATTAGCAGGAAAAGTTCCAGATATCACAGTGACCACTTGCTCCCCCATATCAACAGAGTACAGATTTTGTTAAAATGTGGCACTAAACAGATGTTCAGTAAAACTGAAAACTGGAAACTAATAATCATGAAAGAAATTCAAACTTGTCAAAGAACAATCCTAAAATAGCCTCTAAGTACAGATGATAAATTCTATAAAAGCTTAAGGAACAGATATTTCTGACTTATATTTCAGAGAATTGGAAGCTATTTGAAGTTCCCAAATTTATGCAATTCCCAAATTTATCCCAATTTAATAAAGTTAGTCCAAGGAAAAAAATACGGCCAACTTTTGCTTATAAGTAAGGGGAGGATACAAAACATCCAAAAAAATATTGGTGGGCTGAAATATAAACATTTAGACTGATTTAAAAAATGGAAACATTACTTTATCTTTACCCCTTCTTCACCCTTCTAAAATGATGGATTATAAACATGTTCCAGCAGTGACTAGAAGAACTGAAGCAAAACTCTTGCTGTTTTTACAGAAAGTGGAAGTCATTTTTAGGTTGCTCAAAACTCAAGCAGAGAGATTAATGCATCATAAATTCTGCCTGGTAATGTCCCAGAGAGAAATACACTCAAGGTATGTGTATAGACACAGAAGTATTGACCTAATGTTCTCAGTTTGCAAATGTCCTGAATTCCAACAGAGACAAAGGTCTAATAGCATCACAGGATTAGAAAAGATTGTGGTGCTGGTACGTGCTACCTGCATGAGCCTATGAGTTCTAGAAATCGGTGACTATGGTGCTTCCTTAGTGGAACCTTGTGGAAAACCAAGTAGAAACCCACTCTTGAAGGGGGTACCATGAGACCACCAGTCCAATCTGAGTATAGATATGTATATGGTCACAAATATGACAGGATATAAGTTCAGAATCAGAATGAAAAACCATTTATAGAAAATGGCATTTGAGTTTATGAACTCATTATACTAATAGAGTTCACAAAATAAGTCGTCATTATTAGTAGTATTAAAAAAATTCATATAACAACATACATAATATAACAACTAGTCTATTTTTTCTTTTATAAGACCAGTATTTGGAAATCAACTAATAGAACTCATTGTATTAGTCTTCAAAGGAGGATAGCATTATCTTTATCTAAGAAATACCCAAAATAATGATAATAAAGCTGTTCTTAAAAATGTAAGACTTTTTTTAATAAATAGACTAAAGGTTGTCAAAACAAATCAAAACAAATCAAAATTTCATATAGATAATAAAAGCACAGAATAAGCAACTTAAGTTATTTACACATATTTTAAAGCTATTATAATTGAAGACATGTGACTTTTAAAAAAATTAGCATTTCTAGAAGTTGAAATAAATGCACACTTAACACACAATACATACAAAAACATATACATGTGTATATATATAGTGATCTCATTATTGTGTTCTTAAAATAAATGGACAAATTGTTACTTAATTAAAAAGGCATTGGAAATTTAGCAAGTCATTTTGAAATAAGAAATAAAACTTCTCTTTAATATCTCTTTGAAAATCTAGTTCCAGGTAGACTGTTTAAATGTTTTAATGATTGTAATTTTAAAAACTTTAAACACATTAAAAGAAAATGTATTATTTTTCAATATACATGGAGGTGAAGGAAGTTCAAGAAAAATATGACAGTAAAGCCAGCAATTAAAAAGAAAACTAATATCACATTGTTCGTTCATATAGAGAAACAAAACAGACAATGCAAAGTCTAAGCCAAACTCCAAACCCTCACTGTGGTTATCAGAGAGTAGAGAAAGAGAATGGAGGTAAGAGTCCAAGTGATGGCAAGGACTATGCCTGACTTGCTGGTGAGTAGGATGTACTATCATATATCTGAACATCTTATTTTTCTGAATCAGAGCCAATTAATGTTATATTAATTGAAAATTATAAAGAACAAGCAAATAAGCAATAGGAAAGCTATTTTGTCTCCATAAAACTTAAAATTTTCTTCTGACAAAAAAATAGTTTAAATTGGAAATGTAATAATAGAGAAATATTTGCAATGTTATTTAACATGTGGAAATTAAAAGTTCTCATATACTGCTTATCCTCTATCTGATTATTCTCTTATCATAGTAGCCAGAATAATTGATTTCATTTTTTTTTATTTTTAATGCATGCTGTTTGTTTTCATTTTTTATTTTTATTGAGGTAATGTTAGTTTCACTACATAGGTTTTAGGTATATAATTTCTAAAATCAGGAACTGTATCTATCACCTCATGTCCACCATCAAATATCCAGTCACCATCCACCATCAATCAACCCCTTGGCTTTTTGCTACTATTCTCTCCTCCTTCTTGCCCTCTGATAGCCACTGTTCTATTGTCAGTTTCTAAAGGTTTATTTTTATTTCTGTTCTGTTTATTCAATTGATTATGTTATTTATATTCCACAAATGAGCAAAATCATATGGGATAGTTTTTCTCCTGGTTTATTTCACTTAGCATAATCCCTTCAAGGCCTATCAATGGCGTCACCAATGACAAGATTTCATCTTTTTAAT
>PVHY01011688.1:0-47042 GCA_004024945.1 Uropsilus gracilis | reverse complement strand
TCTCCTCCCTCCTGCTCTCCTCCCTCCTGCTCTCCTCACCTGCTCTCTGCTCTGCTCTTCACCCCTCCCTCATGATGCTACCCTTTTATCTCCTCCTTTTAGGCCCAGGCACTTACACATGCCCACACCCACTGGGCCAGGTGTGACTGCTGGGGATGGGCTACACCACAGGTGCTGGCCATAAAGGCTAATGGTGGGAGGACAACACCCTGAAAATGTGTTTACACTATACAGTCACGTAAATACCTCTTATCAATGCCTGTGAGAGGTCTCCGATGAACAGGTGCTGTCCATGATCAGGAGCCTAACCTATTTGAGAGGTCTGGAAAAGCTGCCCCGATGCTTTAGTTGTGTAGCAAAAACCTGACCAACAGTGAGTGTTAAAGAAGGTGTTGAAGAAGGGAAGAGGCAAGGCTGAGGAGGGCTTCATTCCTAAAGCACCAGGAAGAGCTTGAAGGTGGGGAGTCTGCAGGGCCTGTCTGATTGCTCGCTTTGCTCATCTTGTGAAAAAGTGACCACACAAGGAGACTTTGCCTTCTGCAGATCAGGGAGAGGAACTGGGAGCTGAGAGTAGGGTCAGCCGTGGTGGGGTGGACGCAGTAGCTGTGTTCTACGCTGGCAACGGTCTGAGATCAGAGACGGCTCATCATTCTGACCATTTAATTAATTCAAAACATCCTCATTCTCATTTTGAGGACATTATTCCATCTAATTATTTTTTTTCCAGTCTGTCCATTTGGAATGAAAAACAAAAGAATAAAGCTTAATGCCAGCATTTCTCAATGTCGCTCTCAAAAAAAAAAAAAAAAGTAACTCTGCACTAAATAAAGCCTGGTAATTCAAAAGCAAAGCACTAATATATTCAGCATAAAACAGACAGAGGACCTAGAGCAATAATGGCACCACTAATAACTAAAACAGTTATAACAATTAACAACAATTACAATGATAGAGAAGCTAATGGGTATGATCACTGCATTTAAATTGCTAGCAGAGCTGAGAAGGACTTTTTCTAGAGAGGCGGAAAAAAATGGACAGCCTCTTGTTTTCTTTCTCCTACGTAAGAGAAGTTAAGCTCTAAGCAAACAAAATGTCATGGGAAGAACAGCAACAAGAAAGTTAAAAAAAATTGATTCACTCTCTTTTCTAGGTATTTATTGCAAAGCATTTGTCATTCTACACCAAGTTCTTTATAACCACATTCTACACCAAGTTCTTCATAACCACATTCTACACCAAGTGCTTCATAACCAGTGGCAGTCATGTTTCCTGCAAGCGTGACCAAGGTGTTGGGGCTGTTGACAGAGCTGATACTTGAAAATGAACTCTCTGATGTAGAGATCCAGGACTATGAAGGTCCCTCCCTACTTAGGGACAGCAGAAGCTGTGTTCCTTCCAGAGATTCTATGTTCTTGGGCTTTTGTGTGGAAGATACTGGGTAGCTGCAGGCTTCCAGCTGTGACCCAGGGAGCAAGCTGAATGCTGGCAAATATGTTGCTTATGTTTCTTGGTCATAGGACTGTGTCAACAAGGTTTGGCACTGGCTACGACCACAGTGGATGATGGGGAATAGGGAAAAAATGAGAAGACAGATAAAGTCAGCCTTTTCTGGACCAGCGAGAAACACAAAGGTGGCCACAAAAACCAAAAGTGGTTCTTTGAATGAAAATAGCGACAAAATTGACAAAACTTTAATTGACCAAGAACAACAACACACAAATTCCTAAAATTAGCAATGAAAATGGAGACACTAATATTATTCTTATAGAAATAAATCGTGCAATTGAAGAAAACTGAAATGTTCTTAGGCCAGGTCAGAAAAGACCAGTGTGTCCAGTGTGCTACCTTATTAACTAATTCAGAGGGAAATGCAAAAAAAAAATTGTTGTCAAGCTTTGCTGACTATAACACCAGAACAAGAAGAGCAACTGGACAACACCATTTGCTTGTTTTCATAGCCCTTTCATCTTGAGTTTTGAAGTTACCGTGGCTCTTACTGTGGTAAGTATGATCTTGGAGGAGGGCAATACTTGCAGATCTGAATTTTCATCTCACACGCTCCTTTTATTGGGTCAAACTTATTGCTGACTAATGGTCAACTCATGATTGGTCTTGGGAATTGGGTTTCAAAAATTAAGAGCTGGAAACACCTTATGGTTTCCTCGTTTCTTCTGTGGAATGCTTCACTGCACCGATGGGCACAGGGGTTTTGGAAAGGATGCCCCAGAGATGGAATGCTTGCCATCAACCTTTTTCCTGCCCTGTAGGAATCACTGCACCTGGGTGACCTTTGATTGAGTTTGCCCACAGTTTCAGAGCAAAAACAACCTGTTTTAAGATCTTCCTTGATCAGAGATTTGATGTCACAAAGGGTGATTTGTGCCATGTCCTTTTCTGAGACATAGGAAACCAAGCAAATGGCCAGCAGTTGTAGGGTAAACAGCGTAAGAGTTTTGCTTTTGGTTGCTTGGATTTTGTCCTCTCAAGATAGGGAGGGCGATAAACTCCTAGAAAAGACACTCAGTATTAGGCTGTTAGGCTGATGAGTTGGAATTTAGTGAAAATCTGAGGTGTTGAAGACTCACTCATTAAAATAACCCTGTTACAAACAGTCATGCTGTAAACCAAGCTCTTTATAGATTTAACAATCAATACTACAAGGCTGTGATAGATTTTCTTGGTAACAAAATAAAATAAAAGAAATTACATCTTACAGGGTCATTAACACCCAATAAGGATAAACAGAATTCTTCCCCCACCCACCCCCTTTTGATAAGATCTAGTTGGGCTTTACAAACATTAGTGATTCCATCAGGGAACAAACACAGCATTCAGGGAATGGGATCTGTGACATACTGGAGAGAAAAGTATGTGGATTTTAAAACTTACTGTGTAAGCACAGTATCTTTTAGGAGAAAAGGTCCCCTCCCTCCCCAAATGATAAAGTAACACCTGAGAAAAATGAAATGAACCAAATTTTTGTAGTTTGTCTACAACACAAGAATTCACATCATCCAGGAGTTCCTTGCCTGTTTTAGACCTTCTTGGGGGTCTCTGCCCTTATCCTGGACCTGTATATTTTCTTGTGGATAAAGCTAAATAATGATGTTGGATGTTACACATTTGCTGCCATTTCTATAGGGCCTTTGGAGAAAAAGCACTATATAAATTCAATCAATAAATAAGTAAACACTAATAATAAAAACTCCTGCCTCTGATTCTCTGGAGAGAGTGAAAAGTCCTTCTCTGCTTTTTTTTTTTTTTTTTTTTTTTTTTTTTTTTTTTTTTTTTTTTTTTTTTTTTTTTTTTTTTTTTTGAGACTAGGTCTCGCTATTTTTGCCTGTGGAATAGCAGGCTCACATTGCCCATGGTACCACAGACTCAAGCAATCCCCAGCCTCAGCTTCCCAGGTAGCTAGGATTATAGGTGCGCGCCACCTCGCCCAGCTATTTTTTGGGACCAGGTCTTGCTGTGTTGCTTTGGGCGGGACTCGAACCATGATCCCCAGACCCCGCTGCGACTCCATAAGCTGTCGCTTACAGGCACGCCCCACTGTGCCCGACGCTCCTCTGCTTTTTAATCACCAAATCACCTGTCATTATAACTGTTGGGAAATACAAATCATAAAAACATATTTAAATCTTGCTTCACTTTAACAATGCCTTATGAGGAACAAAAGGTTTAAAAAACAGCAACAATCAACCTGCTTGAATTATAGTTGTGGGAAAACTTAGTAAGTGTCCCACCTATTTTCACCTGCTCCAGCCCCACAGAGCTTTCAAAAGAGTGGGAGGAGGAAATGAGATGAGACTAAAACCAAATGTTAAACTTTTGCCAGAGACTGCTACTTCCCGAGCATACTTTAATATAAAGTTCACCATCAGAAGCTTGCAGTTCGTGCTCTGAAAACATCCACATGAAGTGCTTTTCCTACCCTGGTGAGGGAAGGTGGTTGAGAGAAGACATATGTGAGACATGTGTTGGTCAGGAAACAGATTTTTCTGTTGGAATTCTACACAGCAAGTAGGAAACAGTAACAAACAGGTTTCAGAATGAACTTAAAGGCATAGGTTTAACTGTCTCCAGGCTCTTACTCAAAGCTGCTCTGCTCTCCTGGATCCTACCTGCCTCATGTCTTTCACTTGCTTTGGCACATGACATCACTGTCCTCCCACCCCCCCCACCCCGGGAGACGCTGGGTCCTTCACCCAACCCTTTCTGTCTTCACTTCCCATTGAGGATGGGCCAAGGACTGGGAACTTTGCTGGGTAGATGAAGAGAAGAAAGGGCACAAGGAAAAGAAGAGTAGGAAAGAGAAGAGGTAGGACCAGAGAAATGGAGAGGAAACATGTAGGGCAAGAGGACAAGAACTCCTAGGATTAAGACTTTCACAGGGTCTCTAACAACAACAGAAAAACCCAGCCAGTATCTAATTCAGTCACAATGCAGGCTCTGCTGATGGGATGAATGTCCTTGAGGTGGCCCTTGCAATGCATAGTCCTTAACTGACAAGGATGGAATAGGTCCTTGGTCCACTTAAGGAGGCGTTGGAGGGGCATCTGACCTAAGAAAAGATGGGCTCGCTAACAGCCTGAAGCATGGTTAACAGTCTGGGATGAATAAGATGTAATTTTGTATTCAACAAACCTGTTACATATTCATTTCCAAATGTGCCTGGAATCAAACCAGGCCATCAGAAGTCAGCCTCACCAAGCAATTCTATCTTTCACCCTATGTTCACTTTTCAGATCTGACACATTTCCATTCCCCTCTGAACTTGCAATCTCCGTGCCTCTCAGAGAGGAGACATTTCCATTCTCAATCCTCCGATCTCTTAGAGAGGAGGCAATTCTATTTTCACTGTACTGATTTAAGAAATACTGATAGGAAAAAATAAATATCTGGTTTGGCTTCCCACCCTCTCTAGGATAAATCTTAGCTGTTCTGGGAACATTAATTAAAGGGAATGGGTGGCTGCTTTTAAAGTTAAGATATTTCCCTATCCAGCCATCTCACTTGGGGCTTTTGAGGTCGACACACCAGTACCCTCTTCATTAGTGAGTCCAGTAATGTTTGCAGCCTGGAGAGGAGCCCAAGGCCCCTGCCAGGGCCTGCGTATTCACAAGCTCTCATACCTCCTCTCTGTTGCATGTCACTCTCCTCCTCTTCCAGATCCTGCTCTTCATCTGAGGGGGAAAACAGGAGCAGTATTAGCAACCAGTGGTCCACAGTTTTAGGTTCTTTATACCAACAGATCTTGTTTTTCTGAGCTTGTCATGCTTTCCCTATTGTGGAAATAATTGCCATCTTTTATTTTCCTCAAATCATCTCTCACTTTCAAACGTGTGCTCTCCATCCCTTCCCTCCCTGTTCATTCATTCACAAACACTACATGCTTACGACATGTGTGGTGTTGCCTTAGGAGCTGGAGAGGCAGCAATGGATAAAGTGGGCAGGGGTGCCGCCCTCCTGAGGTTTCCTGTCCACTGGGTGATGCAAGTCACTGGACTCCTAATCGTTTTTCTCAAACTTTTTTTTCTTCTTTCTTTTTTTTTTTTTTTTTTTTTTAAGACTAGGTCTTGCTATGTTGCCCAGGGTACCACAGACTTAAGCAATCCCCAGCCTCAGCCTCCCAGGTAGCTGGGATTATAGGTTGCTGCCAGAGTGCCCAGCTGCTTTTTCGAGACCAGGTCTCGCTATGTTGCCCAGGGTAGTCTCGAACCCATGAACTCAAGCGATCCCAAGCCTCTTGCCTCCCAGCACTTGGACAACAGGTGCATTCCACCATGCCTGGCTTCAAACCTTTCTTCTCCCCTTCTGGAATTCTCTTCAGAATGCATCTTCTCATGTAGGCATCCAGAGCGTGTGAATGAGTGTGTGTGTGAATGTATTACTAAGTACGTGTTTAAACCCTCCCTGATTAGTCCTCAGTGTGCCAAATTTTGTTCAGTGGTAGCAGAAGTTGGCCATGTACATAATTTTATATTCCCAGTACTCAGGCTTGTAGTGATTTTTTACTGTTGTTATTCAGCCTGCCTTGTTTATTTGAGTGTAAGCTCTTGAGGGCAGTTGGGATGATCTTTTAATTAATCGCTGCAGGTACACAATGGGTTCTAATTCAACACTATTGTCTAACTCCAGTAAAGTGTTTAAATGGTCAAAATCACAACACAACTGGTCTAGGTTTCTTACTCTCATTAATGTGTTTTATGTCAAACTCATATTACCTGGTAACATGGGAACTGGGCCTTTATACAGAAAGCTGAATACCAGAAATATAGTTACTAATATTTTATATGTGGAGTAAATGAGTAAAAAATACATGTGAGAGCCTTCTTTTCATCGCCACGTCTCTTCTCTGGTTTTTCTTTCTCTCCACACACACACACACACACACACACACACACACACACACACCCCACAAGGAGTAAATGATGAGACTAAGCAACATTTTAAGGGCTGAATTCTCAGTTGTTCCTGGCAGCATTTAATTTCTTCTCCTTTTCTGGGCGCTTACCTGTCTTGCTTCCTCATTGTGAAGCCACTAAATGAAACTTTGAAGGAGATGGCCTGGGAACATCTCCCCATTTTTAAAATGTAAGATTTATAAGAAATTATGAGTTCTGATATGTTAACTCATAAGGAAGAAGAAACAGCATAATAGCATGTAGAGAAACAATTGGTTTCATATACAAAATGATACAGTTCTGCAAAAATAAAAATGAAGGGATTGGTATTTGGGGGAAATAAGTCACAAGGAGCTAACATTAAAAATATGTGAAGTAAGGGGCCGGGCATGGTGGTGCATGCCTGTAGGTGGCAGCCTAGGAAGCCACAGCCAGGGTCAGGGATTGTGGTTAGAGTCTCACTGGGGACACATAGTGAGACCTAGTTAGTCCCAAAAAAATAGCTGGTTGTGGTGGCACATGCCTGTAATCCCAGATACCTGGGAAGCTGAGGCTGGGGATTGCTTGAATCTGTGGTACCCCGGGCAACGTGAGCCTGAGGTTCCATGGGCAAAAATAGTGAGACCTAGTCTAAAAAAAAAAAAAAAGTGAAATGTTGGATTATACATATATGTGTGTGTGTATCTTGGCTGAGAAGGGCACTGATGGAAAAGGACCACTCTTCTGTCTCCATGTGAGGCTGAGCAGCAGAGAATTTCCCACTCACCACCTGTAGTGCTCCCTTGACATCATCATCAGGAATTAAAATATGAGTAATGGAGGAGTGACATAAAATATCGGAAATAGATCACACTGAAATAAATCACATTAAACATCATTCTTTGCACATCATCTTCTTATTACTTGCCCACTTCCTTCCTTTGCTATGATGTTTTTCCTTTGTGATGTGGGACTAATTTCATGGGATTGAAAATATCAAGAGTTGGAATGTCCTTGGTTTTAGAGACACCTAATAATTTGGACAGAGAGCAGCTCTTTGCTGATCGCAAACAACTCCATCACAAAGGCCAATAATTTGCTGTGCTGAGACACTTTTGCAGAGAGAGTTTATTCTACCTCTGCTGTCTGTGTGCAGATGTCTCTTCCTCCCAATTCTAATCAATGTAAATTGGGTCAGATCTCCGCTGTGAATTACAAATTGGATCCGAAGTTGGAGGGTCACCGTGCCTGCTACTCCACCCCCTTCCCACCACCATTAGATGGGAAGCTACACCAAAGATCTTTTCTAAATAAATCAGACTTTATTGTAAAACTTGGCCACTGACGAGACATAACCTCATTAGCATTGATTTTAAAATAAATTATTGAAAGTGGCTTGCCTGCTCTTTGCATTTGTAAAATAGAAGAATGTAAATGTATTTACAATGATAAAAATGAAAACTAAAACTTGATTCCTTTATCCTTTCAGGCAAAAGCACTTAATCTAGTCATAATACAAAAAGGGAAGGAAAAAAAATCTGTTCCATGAGGTTCAATTTCAGATCAGATACTTTGACTTCCATTGTGCCTGTGGAGTCACCTAGAAAGAGAGCTGAACGTGGTCATCGATCTTATATACCATTCGCCACCATTACTAAGCTCTGCAGTGATATATGTGAATGGGGAAGCTCCAATTCCCACATCTCTTCTATCTAACTTTGTCCTTCCCGGTGGCTGAAAGTAGGCTCCAGTGAAGAAACCAAACTGCTGAGGTGAAAGGCTGGGTGCTGTGCCTCCAGGATCTTTGAAAGTACGATTATGGGTTGGGGGATCACATAGTGAAGGGAAATTGCATTGCACAGCTGGTGGTGAAAGGCACATCTCCCAGCTTCAGAGGGCACCATACAGAC
This sequence comes from Uropsilus gracilis, assembly GCA_004024945.1. Classification (NCBI taxonomy): domain Eukaryota; kingdom Metazoa; phylum Chordata; class Mammalia; order Eulipotyphla; family Talpidae; genus Uropsilus; species Uropsilus gracilis. The sequence continues at coordinate 38,746 of PVHY01011688.1, read as the reverse complement.
AGGCATTCAGTTTATCTTGGATCCTTCAAAGAAATCAGATCAGTATCTTTCAAATTCCAAAGTCAAGAAAACTGATTATATGGCAATAGAAAAAAATCTCTGCTCACAAAAGGGGGTGGATTATAAATTTCTTTCTCTTTTTTTTTGAGACGATGTCTTGCTTTGTTGCCTGGGGAACTGCAGGCTCACGTTGCCCGAGGTACCACGGACTCAAGTGATCCCTAACCTCAGCCTCCCAGGTAGCTAGGATTATAGGTGCGCGCCACCTCGCCCAGCTATTTTTTGGGACTAGGTTGCCCTAGGTGGGTCTTGAACCCCCAGGGGGGTCTCGAACCTGTGAACTCAAGTGATTCCTAACCTTGGCTTTGCTTCTGTAGGTTGTGATTAAAGGCATGTGCCACCATGCCCAGCCCTAAATTTCTCATTATTATTCATCTGTAAGGTGAGGCTTTAATCTTAAAGAGGATATTTTGAAAAAAAAATTTAGGTTAGAGAGGTGGTTGGATTTCTTTATAAGAAAATTATTAGGGGTTTTAGCATTACATTTAGCATTACAGTGAAATACATCTTCATTTAGGAGAGAATTAAAATGTATGTGCTAGTTCAACTTTAAACGGTAATAGATTATAATGGTCTTTGCTCCTACAGGGCATATGGGACCCCAACCGTACATAGGTTTTAAACAAATTAACCTCTAAAGATTACTGTCCACTTATTACATTAAATGCTCTACTTGATTCCCAAATATCTCATCTCAATTGGGAAAACAGTTGAGGAAGATTCTGTTAACTGTGTGAACATGTGAGAGAACCATGGGGCATCGCAAATGAGCATCAGTATCCAGAGATTTGATTTCAATCAACACTCTTGGCACAATGTCAGGGACACTAATGAGAGGCTGAAAGGAACAGGACACCGACTCCACCTCAGAGGCACGGAAAGGAGCGACGGCTTCCCCTGACACCTGGCTCCTTCTTGCACTGCTTCTCTGACAACAGCCAACTCAAGGCAGAGAAAACACTCAAAACATGACTAGATCGGTCACAGGGAAACCACTCACTCCACACAAAGCAAAGTGACAGCGGCTTAAAAAATAGGCCAACTGAGTCAACGTCAAGCAGACATCAAGGTGTTCTGGTGACAGACACAGATGCAAAGTGCAAAGAGACCACGCAGCAAGGGGAAACAGAAACCATCCTACAGCACCCCAGATGGCTACACGTCTGTGGGTGCATTGCACCTCTTCATACCACATGGAAAATATTCGCAAGATGCTAATCACACTCTTAATTCTACAATGCGCATTTGGTGATCTCCACTGTTACCTCCAAATATTTGCATGCTGTCTCAGCAGTGTGGTATGGCACTCGGTTTGTGCCAACGGCAATATCTGGAAAGCACTGCGTTAATCCCACAAATAATAACCAAGTATCTACCTACTGAGGGAAGAAGGCCCAAGTATAAATGATGAGAGCTCAGATCCAACTGAGAACCTGGGAGGGTGTCACTGAGGAGACACTGTTGAGCAGGGTTTTGTGGGCTCAGGTCGGGGGAGAGGAGGAGTATTCCAGATGGGAGAGATGGCCTGTTTCTGGCTTGGGTACTGGCCAAACAGCACCATGGGGTCTAGGCCCTGGCGCATGTGGGGTGAGAGAGGAAAGCGAGAGCAGACTAATGATGGCATCTAGGCCTCTCTGATGCCCCCTTGGAGCATTGCTTTTCTATGAAATTGGAATTTGCTTTTTTCATAAACTTTGTATTTTTGGTCTCTGCTTTTTTCTTCCCTTAGATGGCCTACTATTCCGTCCCCCCGCCTGCTCACTCCCCCTGTCCTGTGGGTCTGGACAACTGTACAGGGGAAGATAATTCCACAGAATGCTTGTTTCCATTTGACTTGAATTTCAAAATAAGCCAGCTATATGCTTTATTATAAGGCAATCTGGTTTCTGGGTCTGTAATCACCCCCCAGGGCAGTGTGGGCAGCCTCGGAATGTGAAGAGGAATTCCCAGGGATGTCTCTCTGTCCCTCCTTCTGTTTCCCCTCCTCAAGAGAACATGGCTGGCTCCTCGGGCACTGAGGCTGCGGCAGGGACCCAGGCACAGCTCTGCGATGGCCCTGGTGCCTAGTTGATTCCAGCCTTGGGGCCCCAGATACAGAGAAACCTGATCAACGTTGTCCTTTTATAGAACCTTGAAGTATGAAACCGGGCCTATGTTAGTCTGCAAAGTAATTTTGGGGAGGGGTGAGAGAGGGCTCAGAAAAGTCTCTCATTTCCACATATTGCTTTGGCATTTATTTGTGGTAGTTTCTTGCAGTTTAATCTACTGCAAATGAGATCTTAAAAATCAAAGGCCCCCATATGCCCTGAACACGAATGTTCAGAAATCCCACCAGATGCCAGTCTTGAAACCATATTACCCAGGACTAGCATTTTTGTGGTCTTGGCTGAAAAATCTCGAGTGCTCTGGTTTTTCCTCATGGGAAGAAGCCTGTTAGCCACGTAGCAGATGCTAATTATCCCATGATTAATGTGATGGAGTACATTTAAAGTGATGACCTATACATTATTTTGATTAGGAAAAAACATTTTTGTATTGACTCGGTATGTGTTACAGGCACTTTTCTCTCTACTAGGAAGCCCATGGAAATGATATTCTGGAAGGGAGATAGCAGATAGCACTTACTTGACCTGCCCCACAGGGACGATGAGGCTTGTGCAGGCCCTGTCCCAAAGAAGAAAGATTAGCAGCACCATCAATGCTAAATCGTCCCCACAACAATGAAACGGATGTTAGATCCCATGTCTATTTCACTGTCAATGGGTATGCAATGTTAGCACAACCCAACGAAACTGTCAGCTGTCCCAGCACCTGTCCTTGCAGTAAAAACGGGCCTGAGAGGCAGGTGTGCCCCACTTTCCATCTGCTCAGGATTTTCAACTTCACCTGTTTTATCCTTTTAGCTGAAAATGTCCAACTGGACTAGCTCAGGTCTAGTTGGTGAAGGAGGGAAACTAGTGACTCCCCCTCCCTCTCAACTCTTCAAGGAGATGATACTTCCTCTTAAATACTACCAAATTAATAATACGCAGCATTTATGGAGTGCTCACTGTATGCCAGGGCACTCTGAATGTTCTGAGTGGATGGGAGCTGGGTGATGGAGACTTGTAGAGATATTCACATAATATTTAAATGCCAATATTTCCCACACCGTCTCTAACAACTGTGCTGGACAGAAGCTTGTGAGAAAGAGCCTGCTGACTGAGTAGGGCACTGTCCTTTGGAAATTTATAGGCAAGTTAGCTGCCAGTTCCCTAGCCTGTAGACAGATACCCCAGTTCTCCTACTAGGCAAACTTTCTCACTTCCAAGGGGCAGTTGCTATGAGCAGGGGCTAAGTCTCTCTTTGAGAAACCAGACCAGTCTCTACACCTTTGGAGCTCAGTCTGACATCTAAACTGGTGTGAATTTTAGAGGAATCCCCTGACACTCTGGGCGGTGCCCCAAGGGCCAAGGGCAGGAGTTCAGGGCCTGTGGTTAAGAAGTCATCAGACATTCGTTGGGCCCATGCTCATCTTATTTCCCAAGACCGCTTTGCCTTTACTTTGCCTTTGACTTTTCGACTCTGAGCATCAGTCCTCTCCTCCTTGCTCCTTGGATAACTAAGCATGGTGGACACAAAGGTCCTTCTTCTCTCCCAGAAGGCTGAGTGGTCGAGTTTTTCCCAGGGATCTCTTCCACAGCTATAACCCAAAGTAGGGTGTCACCCAGATATTTCCCCAAGCCTGGGCAGGAGGGAGACGAATGTGACCTCACTAGGAAGATTCTGGCCAAGTTGGGGAGTGTATCTCCTTTTAGGGAGTGTTGTGAATTAGATCCATTTCTGCACCCTGCTGTTGCAATGGAGCAGACTGTGAAAGGGAAGATTCTCAGAGGAGCTGTGTTTTAATGTAGCAATTTGATTCAATTTTCCACTCTATAAAATTACCCATCACTGCTCGTTGCTTTCTAACAGACACCTTCACTCTTAATTTAACAATCCTATCGAATTCTGCCAGGGAAATTGGAAAAATTTATCACCTGTGAAATTTTATTTTCCTTTGGTTGTATCTGTTTTTGTAAAACTTCATTAACGACGATGACTTGCTGAGGAAATTATCATTTTTTTTTTTAACTTCAGACGCAAGAAATGGCTCGACCTCAACCAAGATATCATTTGCATAATACAACACAACAAAAAGGCTGGAGAAGTCAGGACTTGCAGAGGCTGGAAGTGCTTGGAGAAGTAGGCTCTCCTGAGTGGGTGGGTGAGGTCCCAGCAAGGAGGAGATGTGTGGCCACAGGCCGGTGGCTCCTTCACTCAGGAAGCAATGACGTGGCTTCTCCCCCAGAGAGGAGATTATTACAACCCTGACAGGGTTAGGCCTTCTTAGGAAGCCTTTACCTGCAAGCCTACTGATGATGCTCTTAGCAACTAGCTCTGTCTTCAGGGGCCTGAGTGTTAGATTCACCTTAGTTCCTAGGTTCATCTGGGATTGAGGTTTAAATTGCTATAAATTTAGGCTTAACTTGAATTTCTCAGCAGAGTACTGAACTCCTGGCAAATTTCCACAGGAGCGATCTTTCTGAATGGACTTGAAGATTCAGAGTTCCTGTGGTCTAACTACCTCACAATTAAAAGGCTCAGGCTCCGATTTTCCACAGCTTGACCCCCCCACTGTGCTCTGTGCTACTCCCAACAAGGAGAGGCTCTGCACTGTGAGGGCGATGAGGTTTTTTTGTTTATTTTTGAGATACCGGTTATCAGCCTTTGGAAAGACAGAACTCTGTACAGCAGACCTGCTGTCCTGGTGGGCAGCGAAGACTACCTCAGCTTATTTTGAAGAGATGTGATTGGACTGCTGGCAGATCTGAACTAGTTGATGATGAGTGGTGCTCTATCAGAGTTTCACTGGGCTGCTGAAAGCTTGTCTGTTTTTAGCATCTTCCTTTAGACTTTTTTTTTTTTTTTTGAGACTAAGTCTTGCTATTTTTGCCCATGGAAATGCAGGCTCTCATTGCCCGGGGTACCACAGACTCAAGCAATCCCCAACCTCAGCTTCCCAGGTAGCTGGGATTACAGGCGCGCACCACCACGCCCAGCTATTTTTTGGAACTAGGTCTCACTACGGGCCCCAGGTGGGACTCGAACCGTGACCCCTAGCCCCAGCCGCTTCATAGGCTGAAGCGTACAGGCATGAGCCACCGTGCCCGGCCTCCTTTAGACTTTTGATGCCCATCATTTGGAGGTAACTTTCCATGATTCTCACAATGATACACAAAAGTTGAAACACAGAGTTTGGATGACTCACCCCAAAACTCACAGTAAGCCAGTGAAAATCAACACGCTGACATAGGTAATAAATCATGTCTCATGGCACAGATGAAAGATGCCCTGATCAATTCATTTTCTTCCAGAGGGAGAGTGTCTGGAGTGGGAGTCACAGAGGTTCCACCAAAGCTTTCCCACACTTGCTCCTTCAGAGATTTGGCTTCTCTGGAGTTTTCAAAGTTATATTCTCCTACCAGCTCAAGAATGGCAAAGACCAGGGGAAGAGAGTTTGAAGTTAGAAGTTAAAATTTCTCACCTGGTAAGACTTCATAAATATCTTCTTCTTTTTCCTCTGTGGATTCTTTTCGCCCCATACTCCCAGGCAAGATAATGGGTCTGCCCTGGGAACCAGGATTTGGGGAGTCCAGACCATCAATATCATCATATGTCTCTTCTTGTCCCTCCTCTTCTCCCTCCTCCTCACATGGGATGGTTAAGGAACTCAGATCTGCCAGAGCAAAGATGAGAATGAATCAAGATCTCAAGAAGAGGAAGAGACTAAGGCAGGGAGGTAAAGAGGGAGAAGGAGGAGGAGGGAAGAGAATAAAACATGTCAAAAGAAAATGAAACACTAGGTTAAGTGCTGTTATTTCTAATGTGGGCCTCGGTGGCAGGAAATCTACAGAAAAGGCCAGACTAGCACTGCGTCGGGTTTAAACCATCAACATAAATCCTTCTTTGCAATAAAACTTGATCAGGATGAAGCAGCTCCGAAAAGTATGGGTGTGAGAATGAGTACATGAGACGAAGGGAAGAAAACAGGCCAGAAGGGCAAATGCCAGCCTGCCACACACTGCTCGTCAAGTAGAAAACTGGACGGGTGAGTGATGGCCTGTGGCTGTCCACGTGCACAGAGCTGTAGGGCCACAGGGGTTTCTGGCGGGGAACTGGCAGCTGAGCAGCTGTTCTCCCCCAAGATCTCTCTGCAGAATTTCAGACAGGTTGTTTGCAAAGGGAAAGTGGGTGAAAACGGAAGCGGAAGAGAAATCGGGATAGCGAAAAGACAACAGGAATACAAGACCAGGTGGAATGGCTAAGCCATGTGGCTACCATGTCCTTTTGCAACTGTACAGTTTGGCTGACCTTAAAGTGGGTCACTGAGTGGAGGCTGTTGAGCCAGTACAGCACTGGGGAGCGCAGGGAGGGAGAGGGAGATTGGTTTTTTTCTTTTAATGGGGGACTGGGAAGGTTCATCCTCTGCCGCGTGGCACAGAGTGTGCTCTGAAACTCTGCCGCTGGGCCTGTGCAGGATGGGCGAGTGCAGTCGGCATCCTCTGGGGGAAGGAGAGGATGGCGAGACATCCGATGTTCATTTCAAAACACAATAAAACTGTTTGGCTTGATTAGGCTTTTAATAAAGATTTTGCAACAATTTTCATCTGAATTCTGATGCCACCTCATATGAGGAAGGGATCAAAGACACATTTGTGGCTCAACCATATGCTATTATTTTGTTTGTTTTAAAATAAAATGGAATGAATAATTTCTTCAATGTGGGATTCTGAAAGTACCACAGGGTACAGCTCAATAAAGCTGCTTTGAGTTTTATTGAGGTTTACACACTTAGGGGTATATTACACGCATAAATCCAAGGCACCTAGATGAGAGTGTACCCTGTAGTCTCGGCATCAATGTTCATGTTTGCCTAGTTCCAGTCTATTATACGTGATGCTCTTGGTGGAGGCAATAGTTTGTTTTCGTGATAGCAAAGGCATAAACTGAATAAAACAGACATTCTTGTAATTAAAGCTCTGGTGTTTCCTCCTTTTTTATTCACAATAAAATCTGGTAGCAGAATAAAAAACTGAGAGGAAAAGATGGTACTTTTAGGGTGATGGGCTTCTCCCCTGTCCTGCACCACAAAGTCGGTGTTTCTGTCTTTCTATGGAGGCAGGGTCCTGCCACAGTGAGGGTTATTTGGTGCCCCCTGGCCGACTTGAGGTTGGCTACTTTCACCCGCCAGGCCACTCCCAGACAGGCGGAGCCGCTGAGCACGCAGACCGGCCAGCAGAGGGTACTCTAAGAGCAGTCATTTACCATCGGCAGCCGGCCTCCTCTATCTAAAGCAGGGAGCATTTTATTGTCTTGGAAAACAGCAATTGGTTGTTCATATCTAGTGTTCTTGAGGGCCACTGATTTGTGTTTAGATTTCTACTGCCTATGAAGACTAAAATAAGAGGATTTTGGAGACCTAAAGTGCATCAAGATGACTTTAAGTTTAATACAGCTTTCTTTTCAAAAAGATTAGGGTTTAGGAGGCAGTAATTTGAGCTGAGCTAGTTTTCAGAATCTCCTTTTCTAGAGATTACAAAATTACACGCTTGCCTGCAGGTAGGTGAGGGAGCTAGAGTAGTATCATGCCTAGACTGATAGTTTATCTTCAAATTTATACAAGATACTATGTGTTATTATAATAATATGAGGGATGTGATAGGAAAGGTAGAAGGGAGAACAGTCAGGAAAAAAGAAAAAAATCATAGTGAAGCCTGTAGATTATATTTTATACACATGAAGTTCAACTTCAGAATCAAGTATTGTTTCTGTAGTCATGATACTTACCTTTTAGCAAGAAACTTATTTGGTCCACCCAGTCCCTGGCTTCAGCTGGATTAGTAGCTGTAAACTAGAGAAAAACCAGTGAACGAAAGTATTACATCCCATGGATTCTACAGGAATGTTCAAGGGAGGGAACCTGTGAGTCAAATTTCAGAGTCAAGTTGAAAGCTCAGGATTTTTTGCCTGTTTAATATTTAGAAAAATGACTGAAATCTCTTTTGACTCCTCCTCCAGCAATTCTGCATACTCTGCACTGAAAACTATTTGAGTCTGGCTATTTAGGTTCACATGCACTCATCTGATTATCCACACCAGGCATTTATTTAAGAAAAGCTTTCAGGGGAAAAAAGTCCAAAATTCCTAACTGAAAGAACAAAGCATCAGTTATGGAGACAATACACACACCTGAGGGGGGAGCACCACAGAGTAGGTCCAATTTGCTAACAGCTGGTGGTTATGTGAAGACAGGGAGCATTTACTGTTTCTAGAGGAAGCCAAGGATGCTTGCTGAAGTCATACTCTTCTGGGTTTTAAAAATGAGTTGGTAGAAACAGACTGGTGGAAAGAGGCTGGACGTTTCAGAGAGGGAGAACCAGCTGCAGAAGATTAGCGATGAGAGTGTGTGGGGAAGGTAGGTGATCAGCTTGCCTGGAGAACAGTCACAGATGAAGCTGGAGAGACAAGGGTTAGAGAAAAGTTGTTGAAAGGGCTCTGAGCACTAGGAGTTCAGGCTTAACATGGAGGCAGTAGGGTGTTGCTGAAAACTGTAGCTGAAGGAGTGACTAGGAGGGAACAGAATAGGGGAAAACTGGAGACAGAAGACCAACTAGAAGGCAATATAACTAGTCCTCTGGGTGAAGTGATAGGGACTTAACTATTGTGAAGGCTGTGGGAATAAATAAGAAGGAAAAGATCCAAACGATGTAGAGGAAGAATCCACAGACCATGGTAATGACTTGAATTCAATGGGCCAAAGAAAAGAAGAAGTAAACAAACTCTACATTCTGATTCACAAAACAGGCCAGTGAAGCATCAAGCTTTAGTCATTTTTTATTTTAAATGAATTCACTTGAAATGACTGCTCTTGAAAAACATTTTTATTATCTGGCCATTAGGGTAAGATAAAGATATGTGCTGTATAAGAAACCTGGATTTCTGCTTAATACTTATTAATAGACATTGTCATTCCTGGTTTCTTAAAAACACATTTCTATAAGAAATGTCTAGGGAAACTGATTTAGACTTGTCATATAAATTTTTATCTGGATGAGAAGCCATCAGATCCGAATAATAAAAATAACTTAGAAACATGCCCAGTACGTACATCGACATCAGTTACGTCTTTAAACAAAGCTCTAAGAAAGTTTACTTTAAGTCAAAAAAATTACGAAATTGCATAATGAAGAACTAGGTTGCTTTTATCAAAATAAATCTTATCATACTATAAAAACATAACGGAATGAATGCTGAGAAAATGTGAACAAAAGGTTATTCAAGTGGCTAATATTAACCTTAGCATGATTCTTCTCTTTGTAAGTTAGCTAAAGTTTTTCTAAATTGTTTTAGTAAAATTGCGATAAGATTAAAAATTGTCAGTAAGCAGGAAACAATATGTATACCAAATGTAGATTACTTTAGTTGAAAATCATTTTATTTTTATGGTCAGAAATTTTTTATTGCTCTCATAAATTTTAAAAGTGGTAATAAATATATTATCTATGATAGGAAAATATTTCAAAATGAACATAGTGAAGAATAAGGCTTTCTCATTCCCACCGAGGTTCTCTAGCATCTCAGTTATGACTGTTCATGCTCAGCAATCACTGTCAGCAGTATCTTAGAAATCCTCCCAGAGATAGGCAATGCATCCACATGCAGGAAGATTATTTTGGATAGCAAGATGAGTAGGGGAAAATCAGTTTCCAGCCGGCAGTCACATTTTCCTTTTTCCGGATTTCACGGATGGAAATGAAGGTACTCAGTTGACAAGTAAAGGGAATGGGAATGAAAGCCACGAAATTAGAGACTGAAATCAATAACCCGATTGTGAGCTGCAAGAGAGAAGACTCACCTATGGAACGAGACCGACAAGGGGATGAATGAGGCCAAGAGAGTGGCCACAGAGAGAAGGGAGGGGAGGACATGCCAAGAAAGAAGATCTTGGGAAGACATGAACAGGTGACAAAGGATGGAGCCCAGCCCAGCAGCCACAGCGCACACGCAGTGTGAAATGAAAAGGTGCACTAACGAGGCTCCCCGCCTCGGCGCGTCCTACCTCGTAGCTGCGCCTCTCCTGAGAGGTCAGTTCAAAGCAGGATTCTTTTTTGGAGTCTCTTCGCAGGTGAGGGGCCATCCGGACATTGTAGCCCTTGATGACAAAGGTCCCTTTGGGCTGCTTGCCTGCAAGACAGGAGAGCTCCCTGTATCCCTAGAGAGACGCAACTGCCAAGGGAAGGCATCTTCTCTGGTATGTAAAATAAAAGCACAGAAACAGCTGTTACATCCCTGAGGAACCACAACAGTCAAGGAAAGGTTATTAGGGAAGCTTAAGAAGAGGCTACTGCCACAGCGAGGCAGCTATCACTGCCAAGCTAGGGAAATGCAACATGAAAGGTTATTTTGCCAAAAGAGTACATCAGAGACAGAGAATTTATTAGAATGTTAAGAGATCTATAATAACAGAAAGAAGGAATTATTACAGCAGGGAGAGTGTGGCTGTAAATGTGAGGCTCTTGAAGGCTATTACAGAGCTGAAACATTATTATCAGGGCCAGCAGAGCTCACATTTGAGGGGAGGGCCAGCAGTGCAGGGGAGCCCTACGGATTCCCAGGATCTCCTCCCATGCTCTGTGCAGCACCAGGCGAGGCTGCTTTCCCCACCAGCTGATAAGGTGGGGATTTATGCTAGAGAGAGAATAATTAAAGCTCAGGCACAGACAAAACTAAAACCAAACAAACCCTATAACTGTGACTGGGGAGTTGAGGCTACCAGAGTGGGGTGGGGGCAGGGAGACAGGATGGGGGGCAAAGTAATGGGGAAGGACTATGGGTGCTTTGGTTGGGTGTGAGGTGGTATCACATATCTGGAGGGGAATGTGACCTTAGACCTCTGAATCGTATATGGTGTTGTAAACCAATGTTAACTCAATAAAAAAGAATATAAGAAAACCTCCAGCAATTCAGTACTTGATCCCCTTTGAGAGATCAAACTGGGCAATGGCTGAGTACAGCTGAGGATCACTAGAGGTCGAGGAAGGAGACAGAGGTCACAGGACACTACATGGATGAAAGCAGTGACTACTTGGCCACTCCCTACTCAAGAAACAGAATATCAGAAATAGGAAAAGAGGAGGTGGCTCCAGGGACTCATGTCCCCAGGTGTCTGGGTGACGCGTTGTGTCCCATATCATGTGGTATTTACTGCTCAATAAGTGCCTTTTGCTCTTGAAGATGGGAAGAATAGCAGTGAGTGGACAACATGACGAGAGGAAAAAAGACTGTCCTCACCTGGTTGAGCTAAAAAAAATACACAAACACTCAACACTTACTAAGAAAATGTCTTGGGCACAATAAGAAATAACTGGTGAGAAGGGAGCCACGCAACAGTGCTTTCTGACACTGGAATCTTTTTTGTTAAAGTATCTCTCCTTGTTCTAACTGGCCACTAAAATGTTTTGTTGTTTCTTCGGTCACCAGATTTTATTTCACCCTGACGGCAAAATGGTCAATAAAAGTATCTGAGTCTTTAGCTCTTGCGCTCCCCCCCTCACCTTGACTATAAAGGGTTCTGAATGAACGAATGTGGCAGCTGGTTTTATATCCTGATATGTCAACCACTTATTTAAATGCAAGGGAAACGATGAACATTTTTACAACGACAAAGGTTAGTTTGAAGGTTTAAATAGAAAATAATACCCAGCAGGCTTGTAAGCCTAGAATTCTGGGCATGGTGATGCTGCTGTGGCTGCTGAAGTTGAGAGTGGGGTACAGGCTAGAAGGATCAGGGGACCTGTTACTATGCTTGGCTACTACCATTTCCAAGTAGGCTTCGCACTTTACCACTGGGTGGGAAAGGCTCTGAGGAATCCAAGATGGTGAACCCAACATGGTCAGTGATTCCTATTGTGGGCACAGGAGGCCATGTAAGGCAATTACCTTCAAGTTCAAGGGCAAATCTTAAGGATCCCAAGTCAGTAAGCAAAACTGCAGTTCTTTCTACTACTTCAGGGCCAAAGGTACAAGAAGTTTAGAGGCAACTGGGAGGATGTCTGCTAGCTCCTTAATCTGGGATTCCAGGCACTGGGAGAGGAGTATGTTTGGGACAGGAGGAAGAGAGGAGAAACAAAATGGTAGGAAAGGAAAGGAAAGATCTACTGGTCTCTGCAGGAAGGTGGTAAAGTGCAAGGGAAGTCCCTGCAAGAACTGGTGCTGTAACTATCTTCTAGTTTCTCTGTTGAGTTACTCTTGGGGAAGCCCAACTCTGATGAAGGGTACCTGGTTTGAAAGCTTGCATTCACCTAAAGTCATGATTCTCAGCTTGTGTTTATTTGTGGTTGCCTCCATTTTGTGCTTCTACCCTCTATTCCTTCTCTCAAACTAAGTAACCATGTTGAGCATGGATGGGAGATCTTTAAGAGAAGGCCCACAAGTGTTGAACTTGACTAAATCTATGTGGTTTATTAAGAAGCTGCCTCTGGCCACAGTCAACACATGGCTATGGCTGCCATCAGGCTGAAGGGTAGGGTGTCTCCTGGGCACAGCAAGCATGTGGGTATCAGTGCTCTGTGGCTCTGGAGATGGCCATGGAACTACTGCCCACTAGCAAAAGGGTAAGGTAGGGAGTAAGGCATTAGAACCTTGGACTTGCTTCTACTGCTAAGCTGTTTAAATTCTTCTCATGATGATTTACTTCCTATATTTTAACCATGCTATTTATACCTGTAAAGAATTTGAGTTTTTTTTTTTTTTTAAGAGACTAGGTCTCAATATGTTATCTGGGGTTATCTTGAACCCACGGACTCAAGTGATCCCTAGCCTCAGCCTTCCAGGTGTCTGGGATTACAGGTGGGCACCACCATACCTGGCGAGATTTTTTTTTTTTTAAATAAGAAATTCAAAGTGTTAAGCCTTGTTGTTATACCATTGATGATAATAAAAGATAAACTGTGGAGACACTGACTACACTATCTTAGTGGTTTTTGTTTTTTTTTTTTTTTTAGAGAGTCTAGGTCTTACTCTGTTGTCTGGGGTTGTCTCAAACCCATGAACTCAAGTGATTCCTAGCCTCAGCCTCCCAGATAGCTGGGATTACAGGTGTATGCCACCGTGCCCAGCTACACACTATCTTAGTGTTTATAGGGCAGATCATTTCTAAATTGATGCCTGAGTTTTTTTGGTCATGGGCAAGGTATTCTTTTCCTAAGCTGATGTCTCTCCTAAGCATTTCCCATTATGGGTGTTAGTTAAGGACTGCTATCTTGAGATCTAAGTGCTTGAGAATTTACGAAGTGCTTGCTTCCAGGAGTGAGATGCTGCTGTGCAAATGAAGAGCACTTACTTTTCTCATTAGCATAGTAGTAGAAGAGGCCTCTGCTGACAACACACCACCGCTTCTGCCACTCGGATCCAAAGAAACTATGATCTACACAGAACAGCAGCAAGGAACATAAATTCAGGTAACTACAATCACTGGCGAGTTCGTAAAATCCAACAACACAGTCCAGTGTGTTATTGTTTTACCTCCCGGTTTAATGGACTGTAAAACCCTCCCTTCCACTCCCACAGGTTATCCTGCACTGACTCAGAGCTTGGGGACCCGCTCAGTTAAAGGTCCTGGTTTGAAACAGGGTGTGCTGGCTGCCCTCCCAGTTGTCTATCTTCCTTGACATCTTTCAGGTTCTAATTTCATCCAGAACTTTAAAATTTCTCCATGATTTCTTTCCATGTTGCCTTTTAGCAAACCAAAATGTTGCCCAGGGTAGTCCTGGTCCAGTGGACTCAAGTGATCCCCAGCCTCAGCCTTCCAGGTAACTGGGACTACAGGTGCCCGCCACAGCGCCTGGCTGCTTTTTTGAGACCAGGTCTCGCTATGTTGCCCCGGCGTAGTCTCAAACCCACGAACTCAAGCGATCCCTGGCTTCTTGCCTCCCAGCGCTTGGATTACAGGTGCACAGCACCATGCCTGGCTGTTTGTGCTGCGTTAATTTGCCTGTTAAGTGTTAAACCTCAGACCAGTAGCATCTGTTCTAATCAAATGACTGAAAGGTCAAGATTTGTGCTCCTCTGAAACTTGGAAGTGGGCTGATCCATTATGATATGAGAAGTACATTTTGGTGACATTGTGTCACTATTTGTGGGAGCAACTCCTTCGAGATGAACACAAGAAGGCCATTCATTTAACAGTGTTTACTAAGCACTTGTTGTATACCAAGTGAGCAAAGCAGAATGAGCCACTCTCTTTCAGAAGCTCACAGTTCTACTTATACCTAATGCTAAAATCACTTAAACTATGGGCCATGTCTCTTCAGTCAACCACAGTTACCAGGTTTCTTATCTTGCTTTCCTTTCAGCCTCACCCCTGTTTAAGAAGGCACCTGGTGTATTGGCTCTACTTTTCTTCATCTGTCTCCCCTCCCTGGAAGGTTCTGAGGTCTGTGGGTCTGACCAGTACCTTTGCATTTCTTCTCCAAGTAGCCTTGCTTGATGATGTTGTCAAGTTCTTGAGCTCCTTTTGTGATGTCTTCCATTCCTAGAAGGAGGAAGAGCAACATGCTTTGTTGAAACCAGACAGAATTTTTGTTTATTTAGGCTACTCTAGATAATCAACATTAATAAAGGGGTACAGAAGGCAATGGTTGGAATGTAGTGCAAAATAAAACAATTTCTATATGGTGGGGAAAAGAACGTCTTCTTCCTAATTATATACAGTGTTAAGATCACTTAAAATTATCTCTCTATGTATCTATATATGTTAGTTTGTACAAGGGAGGTAGACTATGTATATGCTGATTGGTAAGGAAAACACTAGAGAATTGAGAATCTTCTGTGAATAGAAGCTCCAAATTGGATTATACACATTGACACAATCAAAAGTCACAAGAATAACTACCAGTACAAACGTCAGTGAGTGATAAGGTTCACTATTAACACAGTCACCTCAGAGGGAGCAATAAGTACACTTTTTTAAAAAACAAACACAAAGTCACTTAGTGAACATACATATTTTTTAAGTTTACACAAAGAAGGATTATGCAATGTGAACTTGGCAATGACTGCTAAATTCTGGTTTTGTCACAGTCTGGGACCGCCTAAAGAAGTGACAGAAAGCTTTATAAAAAGGAGACCCTAGAATTGACACCACCCTATAATTATATGCTGCGAACATCCTTGACTTTCAGTTAGCCTCATTAGGTACAAATTTATATACATTTTATAGAGTGGTGGGGCAAAGGACAAAGAGGAAAGAATTTATTCCTCAGAAAATGAAAGGAAATAAGAATAAAAACAACAAAAAGCAAACAAAAAAGAATTGTAACTGCTTTTTAATTGGAGAAATGAAGGAAGTGAGTGAATAGAATCATAGTATTCTATATACCATAGTATATCTGGTCTCCAAATCCAAATCTCTTTTGATTTGCCTTAAAAAATTTAGAAAGCAAACAAATGCAAAACAATTTAAGGCCCAACCACATATGAATCACCTGGGTCATCTATGTGTTTTTGGGTGAAATAAATTTTTTTCAATCATACAATTATGTTTTGAACATACGTAATTAATATTTACTCAATGGTGACTACATGGAGGCAGTTTGCTCAGTGTTTTATAGACTTTTTATTTAAAAAGAAAATCTTAACATTTAAAAAAATGCCATCTTCATTACCTTTTGCTTCTTATAAGCTGTTTCAAACTAAGTTTAAAGCATGTAGATAGAAAAGCATCTTTTTCTTTTCTTTCTTTCTTTTTTTTTTTTTTTTTTTTTTTTTTTTTTTTTTTTTTTTTTTTTTTTTTTTTTTTTTTTTGGGACTAGGTCTTGCTATGTTGCCTGGGATAGTCCCAAACCCATGAACTTAAGTGATCCCTGGCCTCAGCCTCCCAGGTAGCTGGGATTAGAGGCATGCTACCACATTCGGCTAGCATCTCTTTTTCTTTTTTTCAGCATCTAAGTGCCTGATTTCTTATCCTATTTGTCCTTAATGTCAGCTTCCTTGTTTATGGACAATTTTCATCTCTGTTACCACATACTCTAAAGTCAGCAGCTAGTCAAATCTGTGGCTGCTATAACCCTTCCAGATGGGTCTCAGGATGCAGGCATGAGAGGACCAGCTGCAAAAGAAAGTTCATTTGTCTAGGATCCTATCATTTCTCCCACTCCTTTGAAAATTCTAGTATCTCTTTGAAAATGTTCTTGAGAAATGGAAACAGATGCTACTTAGGATGGGTTGGCTGGAACAAGCTCCCAGATTGCTAGAGAAGGCCTTTTGAAAGAGAGCCCATCCTCTAGTAGGCTGTCAAAATAGTGCTCTTACTGGTATAAAAATTAAACAAAAGTATAGGGGTTAAGAAAAACAGGATCCCTAAGTTTGGAGTTTCCATCACTTCTCCCTAGGTTTTTTTTTTTTTTTTTGTTGTTGTTGTTTCCTGCTCTTTTAAAAAAGGTCTTGTTAAACTTAGAGACATAGCTTCTTGCTAAAGATGCAGAGAGTCTGAATCATAAAAGACATGTTAAACGTTCTATTAGAATTCAAACCTCCCTTTTTAATGCAAATCTAAATGCCATTTTATGGAACATCTATAATTATGAAAATGGGAAGACATTGCCTCGTGTGCAGGGAGAGTCTGTGCGTATGAATATTACATTAATGTGCCCACACCAGCTCACTGATCCTGCTGGCAGGAGCATAAAAAATGCTTGAGTGAAACTTTTATTTAGATGTTAAGACTCCAGGCCCCAGCGGGGTGACAGAGACAGTCCCTGTGAGTTGCCATCAGAGAGAGAGCTTGAATTGAATTACCCAGGGGGGAAGGAAGTAGTGATGAGCGCTGCTTCGCTTATTTAATTTCATTTACTTTCAGTACATTATCAGCATGAGGCTTTTCACTCCCCACAAACGGAAACCCAAGAATGCCACCACCAAGAAAACAAAAACATAATGTAGCAGAGATGTTTGAACTCCAAATCACTAATACTAGGAGCAGAGGGACACTCCTTCCTATCATCTCACCATAAGAGTCACACAACTTGCTAAAATTGGGCCCTGAATGGGTTGCTGATTTTTTCTTGTTGGTCATTTACCAACAAGATTCTGAAAGTAGAACTGCAAATATTTTATAAGCTGTGATTTTTGTGAGATGTGTTAGGTAGAGGAAGTCTGTATTAACAATGCCGAATTTCCCTTAAGGGCAGTGGGACAATGGGATTACAGGTGAAATTTGAAATTGTTGTATAACAGAAAAAAAGAGGAAATCTAATCAAATCAATTTATTCTATCGATTGTCTTCTATGCACAAAGAACTGGTAAGTACAATAACAAGAATTGTTCTCGATGTAAAGTTGGCTCTGAGCTCAATTTCATTAGTTCCTTGATCTCCCAGATAAATGCAGGCAATCAAGTTGGGGAGCCACCGTGGCAATCAAACTCTATCTGTTGACTTGGGGTCCTGCTGACCAAGAACTAGTGGTCTGGAGGACGCCCTATATGAGTTCTGGGGTAACAAGGCAAGAGTCGACCTGTAAGCTGAATCTATACCTGCTGGCAAACGAACAGATCTGCAGAACCACTTAATACAAAATAGAAAGTATGTAAATGCTTTGCACTATGATAATGAAAACAAGAAGACGCTACAAACAATTGCATGAATTGCTATTTTAAGGAAAAAAGCATTTATATTTAAGTATACAATTAAAAAAAAGGTTTTTTGTCCATTACCTGAGAAAAGATATCACCACCTTAATGAAAAAATAGAAGTGATTTAGATTTATTGGGAATAAATGGCTCTCTTAGATAAATCTAAGGGTATATCACATTATATCAGCACAAAACAGATTTACATTAGTGTCATAATCTCTCTCTCCCACTACACTTAACTAAATCTCTCGGAATAGCCCATATAAAGAAAAGATTCACTTAGCTGAAGGATATGGGACTATAAAGATAAAATCAACAGAGAAGTTGTTACCCAGAAGTGATGGCCACCCAACTTTCATGGCAGATAAAGATAAAGGAAATTCTCAGATATCCTTCTCTCTCATCCAGATTTCCTTTAAATCCTATATCCCAACCATAACCAACTCTGCAGTAAAAAATGATAGAGGAGGGGTCTATCGCTCAGTGTGGAGCAGGACTCCTCACTCAGCTCCACATAGCAGCAACAATGGGGCCCTTTGGAGTGTGATGCATTTCCATAAAGCAGTCAATAAAAAAGACACGGGAGCTTATGTGAGTCACGGCCCATTTAATCAGCTACGTTCTAGGCCACTGAGAAAAGAGAATTGGAGAAATCAGCTGGCAACACCAGAGCACAAGACTAACTGCACAAGAGGCCACGCCATCTTACTGCAAAAAGGCAGCCCTGGTAGACAAAACCAGGTGTCCACTCACTCTCACGCTAAGCAGTTGGCTTGGTCTCTGGCTAAATGAACCTGAAATGGAATAATCAGTAATTGAAAAGGAACACCACCACCTCATCTTTTGTTCAAATCTTACCCCACCCCCACCATAAATGGTGAACTTCAGCCGCCCCCCCATTCTTTTCATTTCATTAGTGATCCACAATTGCCAGGGGTAACTCTTTGGAGAGTGCCATCTACCAGGCCATGCATTAAAGTGTCTGTGAAAAGGAACCCGAGGAGTTGGGTGGATGAATCAGCGAAATCTCATATTTGAGGCTGGGGATGGTCAAGCTTCACCTGCAGTTCCAATTCACTCATGGGTTTCTGGTGTGTGTGAGTGTATATGTGTCTTCAGACTAGGGACAAACACACACTTTACAATACCTCACACACTGTGTGTGTGTGTGTGTGTGTGTATCTTCAGACTAGGGACAAACATACTTCACAACACATCTCACATACAGTGGGGGGGTGGGAAGGATTCAGCAGGTGGGGGTGAGGGGCTAGAATTCTCTGTCTGGTGGTTGTTGAGCTCGAATTTGTTCATTGTACACTCCTTTGTGTTTGGCTTCTGTGGCCTTTCTTAACAAGTTCATTATTGTTTTCCTCAGTCTCTTGCATTTTGGAGTAATTTTTGCTTTTCCCCTCAATTTTCAAGAGCCAATCAATGACAGTCAGTTTGACGTGTTCATTTCCTGGGCAGGATGTTGATAGGGAAGTGGTTCCTCTAGTAGTCCTGGGGACAGGAGTACATAGTTGTGAAACTACTGTGGTCCCATTCAATATTCAGCTGGGTTTACACTTATTCCTCACACTCTTCTGTCTTTGCGCTTCATTTATTGAGGCATTTAGATCAACACATGTCAGGTGAAAAATTCTAAATCATTAATAATAAACTTAGGATCTGAAAATTTCAAAGATATAGAAACCACTCAGACAGACAGATTTAATTTCATGGAGGACTAAATCGGATAGCAGATAAAAGGAAGGGAGTGAACACAACATATTTAATCAAGTTTTTTAACAAGCTGTGACATAAGAATTTGGGAAACAACACAAGTGCAATTTGAGTTAGACTGGAGGACATCAGAAAATGACAGAAATTACATGTTTGTGGTTAGCAAACCAACACAGAGGACAATCTTAAGGAAATCCTGATGGACTCTTACTGCTGCTTCAAAATTTTGAAAGGTCTTAAAAATCTGTTAATTTTCAGGGGTGGGGGGCAAAAAATCTGTTAATTTTCTTGTTCTGGTGTTAGAACAAGCAATGTGAAAATCAGTGAAAGAAATCTTTTGTACCATGGATAAAGAAAATTTGCAATATATTCTAGGTCAGAAGTACTAAGGAAAAAAAACCTACCAGATGATTGATGAACAAAATAATATGCTTTAATAAAGTGGCCAAAAAAAAACCAAACCACCCCTAACGAGTTTTTAATCTGCATTTTATCAAGCATTTTCATATCTCATTTGCACTCTACAACAACCCTATCAGGTACGTGATATTATGATTTCCACTTTACAGATTAGGAAACTGAGTGTGGCTGAGATTACAGGACTTGCCAAGGGTTGCTGGAAAAGTTCAGGCACCTTCCAGCACCCAGCACCTCACTCGGTGACACACTCAGGAAGACACACTGCAGAAAGGCAAGGTCTCCCCATCTCCCTCTCCACAAAAGGGATCCCACTTAAACATGGGAGAAAAACAGATACAATGTGTGTTATTCTAATGTTATTCTAAGTTTGTGATGTTAAAAACTTTTAAGACCCTGTATTTTTACTTTCTAATGCACTGGCTGACGAATCTAGGACTGCATTTTCTAGGGTAGGTCTATGGAATCCTATAGAAAAGTGAATATGCAAAGGAAAATAAAAGAAAGCATGAGCATGCAATGAAAGAACACATAGGTCAAGACAATGCAAGGGGAAGCAGCCTGGAGCTCTCAAAAAGTGCTGGTTGGTCACTGAGGTTTTTAAAACCTCTGATGCAGGAGAGCTATCTAGAAAAGTGAAGTCCTATTCCAGTGTAGCCTCATGCAGGGATCCTGGATGCAGTTTGTTTACTCTTTAAGGAAGAGGTTTTGGTTTGAAAAGGAAGGAGATTTTTAAGCCACATATCTAAATTGGGCTTTTTCATAAAGCAGTCCCTCAGTTATACCAATGGCTGACATGCAGAGACCATGGCTACTCATGGGATGTGAGGAACCTTCTTGTTCCTAGAAAGGGAACCGCACTATTTGTCTATGACACCTGTCTAAGTAATTTCAGGGATGCCCCTTTCTTGTTCCTTCATTTTCAGTGGAATTTTACTCAAATGAATTAAAGCATTAGAAAAAAGGCCCTTCCAATTCCAGGTATAACTTCAATGAACTAACTCTAGAATTTAAATAAATGTTAATAATTGATAGCATCCAATAGGTATAAATAGTTCATCTTAAGAAATGACTAATGCCATATTATAATTCATTGATTCTCAATCATGTATCATGAGCTGTAGGTCATCTTTCAATCAGTTGAAGGTGTTGATCTAAAGAGCAGAGATTTTGAATGATTTGCTTTTGGTATAAATATTTTGATGGTCGTCCCATTCATCTATATTCTGACCTGCTTTCTTAAGTCAATTCAAAATAACTCACAACTTATCTCATTCCTATCAGTCTGTGGTGAACAAAGACATCTACTGTACTTTAATTCCTATAAAAATTGCTTTTCTTCACAATCTGGGTGTTCCAGGGAAGTGGGTTGGGCCTGTGATGTATTTGGACATGTGTTCTGTTAGGGACAGGCTGAGGATTCAGGTCATCTCTAAACATATTGTTTAGACCCAGGAAACATTTTATGTCTTCTGATTTTAATAATCAGAAATTATAGATATAATTATATATCTATACTTCAGCACTTTCAGCTTCATGTTTATGCTAGGAATCAATCCTAATACAGAACCACAAAGATCCATACTATCTTAAGTCTTTAGCAGTCAACTCATAATCAGTGGCAACAGTGAAAAGGAAAAATCCTGATATAAGAGAATCCTGGCAGCACGGTTTGGAAAGGCCTGGTGACTCCAAGAAGAAGAGAGGATTTAAAATGTCAAATTGTCTTTTCACAAGCCTTGAGGGGCTGCTGTTTCTACCCTTCATCCTGAGGGAGATCATGTCACTTCAGAGAATATCTTTAAAAATGAATGACAGAGTATCATTTCCAAATCTATTTACTGCTCCATGGGGCAGTGATAAGAACATGGAGAAAAGGAAAGAAAAAGAGTTGCCTGGAGTTGGAATCACTTTTCAATCGGTTTACCTTCCACCTGTCCATCATATTGTGGCCAAAGTCATTTTTCGGAAACATAGATCTGGTCATATCCCAGTTCTGCTTAAAGCCTCTAGTGGCTCTCCTTTGCCTACAGGATGACACGGAAACTCCCCAGCATACAAAAAACATTAAAAATATTTGGTCTAACTCCAACTCCACCTTCTAGTTTCCTTTTCTCCCACCCTCCATGCAGCTTCCAATAAAAGCTACAATAAAAAACCAACTTCACCTTCTGGAACCAGCTTTGTGCTTCACACTGCAGACCTTCACCAGGCTGATTTTCTTATCTGGCAATCTCTATCTCCTCCCATTTTCTGAGTAGGAGATGAGTCTCAATCTCATTTGAATCTTTGAATCTTTCCTTCCATCTTTCTATTTTCCCCATATGGCACTGTGTTACTTCTGCCCCCTATTACTTCTGCAGGCCACTGAAATTTTCTTTGGGGTATTGTTAAGCACAGTTTTCACTCCCAGGGTCCTTAAAAAATTTCCTCAATACATTCCATTCTTGTCTCTGCTGAGGTTTACTAGGTGCTTAGTTACAACATAAAGCTACTAGGAGCTTTGAAGATGGAAATGGAAAAGGGGCTATTCCTAGGAAAAAGAATGTAGCTGTGGGTCTGCAGAGGTTGTGGGGAACTCAGTCGAGAAGGGGGAAGGGTCTTGCATTGATAGGCAGAGAGATGAAATTCCATGGAAGAAATTAAGTAAATGAAACATCACCATGAAACGTATTAAAATGATGGAATAAAGAGGAATCCAGTATAACTGTGAGCCAGTGTTTTCACTGGTGCTGTGGAGGTAAGGAGAGTAAGAGTTAGATTGAGGAGGAACTGCAACATGTGACTATCTGAAGCCTGCTATAGGACAGGGCTGATCTTTAACCAACTGTCAAGCTAATGTGGGAGAATGAAGGGCCCTTCACTAAAACACACATAGTAAATGCTGAGGAGTTTGGTGCTAATTATTTAATTTCTGGAAGCCTGAGAGAAGCTGGTGGGAAATTATGGAAAGCACTGGTTTTTGGAAGCTGCAACTTTAAATGAAACAATGTCGAAAGAAATATTTTTAAAGAATCTGCTTTATCTGTTTCTCTCGGCATCCTCAGAAGACTAACCCTCCCCCATAGACACATTAGGTACTGAATAAATACCTGTTAAACTGAATTAAAAGTACTTCTAGTCTAATAGCACGTGTGGTCCAAGAAGGCAATGTGGGGGTGAATGTATGTTAGGCAAATCACTTTCCACCTAAACTATAGTAAGTTTGGCTCTGCTTTATATTCGCTACTCTCATCTTACGAGCTGGTCATGTGAAATCCCACAGTTGAAAAGGAGAAGAATGAAAGCTTTTAACCAAGAGTACCAGGAGGAGGTGGGGAACAAGAAATTGGGACAAATAATGATCTTGAGAATCAAAGGAAGGGGGACAGAGAGAACTCTGGGGAGAGAATTAGGAGAAAATGCCATGAACCTCAACTAGAGGGAACTAAGCCAGGCACGGTGGCTTATACCTGTAAGCTTCAGCCTATGAAGTAGCTGAGGCTAGGGATCGTGGTTTGAGTCCTGCTTGGGGCAACACAGCGAGACCTAGTCCCAAAAAATAGCTGGGCGTGGTGGCATGCGCCTGTAATCCCAGCTACCTGGGAAGCTGAGGATGGGGATTGCTTGAGTCTGTGGTACCCTGGGCAATGTGAGCCTGTGGTTCCATGGGCAAAAATAGCGAGACCTAGTCTCAAAAAAAAAAAAAAATAGAGGGAACCAAATTTCTGAGTGTTGTCAGAGCCTCATCATGACATCAATTCTCTCCATCTCAGACCTACTCTGTCTCAGGAAAGCATCACAGGATGCAGTTCAGAGGAATTCATGAATGGACAAAGGAATGAGCCAAACTCCAACAATTAACAAGTGGGTAACTGATCATCTTCAGAAAATAGCTGCTGACAAGCGATTTCTGAGCTGCAGACCTCAAGTGCCTGAGATCTCAGCCTTTTCTTCTCGTCTCCCCAGTCATGTTCTTTGGTTTCCCTGAAAAATGGCTTATTTTCTCTTTGAACTTCCACAGGTATCTTCACTTGCATCCTGTACACAAGCATCCTAGGTGTGCCAGCACTACGTGTGCTTAGTACTGCTTGCTGATAGTGAAGGCTATAGGGAATCAGTGCCCAGATTCTGGAGTCTATTTTAGTTACTCTACACACCAAGAGATTTCAAGGAGGAGTTGAATGATGATAATTTTGCTTTCTTCGTCTTTCTGTAAAAGATATTCAGATATCATCAGAACACTGCATCAGGAAAACTTTTTAAAGCAAACAAAGCAGAAAATAAAAAAGAAGACTCAGGAACTAATTATCGAGATTCTCTGGGGGTATTTCAGGGTGGGTGATCTAATGAGAACTCTCACACCCCATCAGGAAGAACTTGATGGGAATGCAATGATCTTAGCAATGTGGCTTTGACCTGACATATATCATCTACTGGACAAAAGGCCACTCCCCAGTCAGAGCTCACTCCAGAGAGCTCCCTGGATGTCGCCATGCAGCAGTATGGGGCTGGAGAGGAAGAATAATGGCTATGATAAGGTCTCTTCAGGGCAAAAATCACTCCTTTTCTTTCAAGTTACATATTTGAAATTTACATCAGTTTCTTCTGTTTCATCTGGCAAAACTCAAGCAGGCTTGAAGCGAGTCAAACTTTGCAAAGAAAAAAATTACAGAGGGGAAAATGAGGGTGATGTTTCTAGACCCACAAGTTTTTAACCAAATCACCAAGTCTGTAATTGCAAAATAAAAACACTAAATCTCAATATCTATTTGCACAGCTCATTAGCCAAGGGCTCACACTCAGCAAACGGAAAAGAGAGAGGAAAAAAAGAAAAAGAAAAAGGGAAGAAGAAAAACTTTAGCACCAAATACATTTGGAGAGTTACTATGGAGACCATTCCTTCCTGAAAATGTAAACTAGGCCTGGCACGTTCTGCTAGGTTGCTGTCAGATGTCTGCTAGGCATGTGTCTGTCTGTCTTTATTACTTATTTAGAAAGTAGCAAATCGAGATGAGGCAAAGCCTCTTTTGTCAGACAGTGCGGGAGCGAGAAAGAACATTCTTTTCCCCACTGAGCATTACGAACGTTATGCCAGGCACTCGACCTGCTTGGCTACTGGGATGACATGATTTACAATGTGAAAAGGGAAAACCTAAATCACCAAGTAATGAAAACATTAAAGTTAATGCATCACAAGTGAGGAATTTATTACCATTAAGTCCAATAAACAGTTATAAAACACTCGTCCTTTCCTGTCCACACACAGGGACACAGACACTGGACTTCATTAAGCTCAACTTTCTTTTCTTCTTCACTAGACCAGTCATGTGTGTTTGAACCAACCACCATTTATTGTTAAGTGGACTGGTTCATTTTCCAGGACCGTAGAAAGCTGAAGGCACATTCATTTTGCTCCACGGAGCTTGGTATAGACGGATGAAAGTGCAAAGTTTAGAAGACATGCAGCTCGCGATTGCTATATAAGTTTATTTAAAGTCCCTAAAATGTATGTCTGATAAAAGCAGAGTAGCTCTTCCGAGCAGCCCTCCTCAGAGGCAGGTAGATAAGTAATAAAGCCTAGTGAAGGAATTGGCATATCAGATGCCAATGCACGTCAGGTGTATTTAATGGAATAATTTTTCCCGTGTTATTGTTTGGTATAGCACCTGAGAAGCCTCAGATGGAAACCCATTTCCTTCCTACATTTTTCTCTGTCACAGGGGCGCACCAGTTTATAACATTAAGGTTGTTCATGAACAAAAGAGGCCGCACATATTGGATGGCTAAGGTAGATTGGTTCCGGATTAATTTGTTTTAGAGGAAAAAAAGAACTAAAGAGTATTTTGGGGAGCCAACTCTAATTGTGGAATCACATGGGTGTTACAAAGCAGACAAGAAAGACAGCATGAAATTCAGGCTTCCCTGACCAAATAGTTTCAACAGTAATAATGATAGTAGTAATACTTTACATTTGGATAGTACTTTAGAGTTTTCAAAAATGCTTTCCTTTATGGCAACTCCTTCATTCTAATATAGACAGAAATATTTAACAGTCTAGTCTTTAGAAGCAGAAACTCAGAGTGGTTAATGACTAGATTCTTGCACAGCTGGAAAGAAAACAAAACAACCAACTCATAAGCTCAGGTGTCTTCAAGCTCCAAAACCAGTACGATTTTTTCTTCTTCTATTTTTTTAAGAGACTAGGTCTCACTATGTTGCCCGGGGAACTGCAGACTCTCATTGCCTGGGGTACCCTGGACTCAAGCGATCCTCAGCCTCAGCCTCCCAGGTAGCTGGGATTACAGGCGCACGCCACCACGCCCAGCTATTTTTTGAGACTAGGTCTTGCTATGTTGCCCCAGGTGGGTCTCGAACCTGTGGACTCCAGAGATTCCCAGTCTTGGCCTCCCATCCTAGGCTGGGATTAAAGGCATGCGCCACCGTGCCCGGCCCCAAAAGAAGTACTTCTTTGCTACATCAGGCTATGTAAACATTTTACATCATGAATACCATGATAGTCTCGACTATCATTTAAAGTCAAGATGAAGAATGTTTTATTTCAGAAACCTCTGCTGAGCACAGTGACAGTACCAGTCCTGCTAGAAAGAGCCTGCCCAAGATATTCATCCCTGAAACCAAATCTGATCTTTGGCACCTATACCTGGGTGATGCTAATTGGAGTTCACAGAGGTGCTAGACCCCACTCACCCAGTGGAATTGCTTGATTTTTCAGGAGCCAGAAAGCATGTGGTAAAATGGACTAGAGAGGTTCTGATGCAGTCTGAGCAGCAGACCCCACATTACCAAAGCTAAGATTTCCATACTAAGACTAGCTGCTAAAAAGTAGTATATGTTAAGAAGACAGTAATGCTGGCCAAGGAAACTCTCCTAAATATAATTTCATCCCTCATTTTAAAAGCTCTATATGGTGCCTGAATGAAGACCCTCAGGTGGGGAGGCCTGAGAGCTCTGCAGTGATGACCGAGCAAGTGACCCTGTCACTCATTTTGCAGCTGGAGAAACTAAGCCCAGCCAGCCATGTGATGTGACTCACCCAGTGTGTCATTCTGTGATGTGACCCATGATCATGTGACTGATTTGCTATAGAGGTGAGGAGAAAAGCATTTTTTCTGACTCCAGTTCAGCATCATATCACTCTTTTACTCCCACAGTCAGGTGAGAGCCCTTCTTCAGCTCTGACACATGGTGTTTAATTTCTGAGGGGAGTCTAGCCCAGAAGCTCACAAGTTTTGGGACACACAGTCCAATGGAGAGTGTGAAGGCATCCTGAAAGCAGATGAATTAAGGAACAGTCTGCCCTGAACACTATAAGACTCCTAGTAGTTGCATATATTCGCATCATCAGGAACCTTCTCTGAAAGAAAGGATGGTTTCAGAGAGAAGACATATAGATCTACATCTTGTAGATATAGAGAGGTTCCTCCATGACTCCAAACCATATGCTTTTTCTTTTTCTTTTTTTTGAGACTAGGTCTCACTATTTTTTCCCATGGAAACCGTTAGGCTCACGTTGCCCAGGGTACCACGGACTCAAGCAATCCCCAGCCTCAGTTTCCCAGGTAGCTGGGATTACAGGCACGTGCCACCATGCTCAGCTATTTTTTGGGACTAGGTCTCGCTGTGTTGCCCCAAGCAGGACTCAAACCGCGATCCCTAGCCTCAGCTACTTCATAGGCTGGAGCTTACAGGGACGAGCCACTGTGCTCAGCTTCTATGTGCTTTCTAAAATGAAGATCAGCAGTTGATATGCTCCACGTTGGCACACAAAAGTTTCCAACGGCACTGTAGAAACTCCCTTCCCAATGTAAGCAGTGTCTAGGGATCACCAATCATTTGCAGAAACGCTTTCTTTTCTTTTCTTTTTTGTTTTGCGACTATGTCTCCCTATTTTTGCCTGTGGAACCGCAGGCTCTCATTGCCCGGGGTACCACAGACTCAAGCAATCCCCAGCCTCAGTTTCCCAGGTAGCTGAGATTACAGGCATGCGCCATCACGTCCAGCTATTTTTATGGAACTAGGTCTCAGTATGGGCCCCAGGTGGGACTCGAACCGCGATCCCTAGCCCTGGCCGCTTCTTAGGCTGAAGCTTACAGGCACAAGTCAGAGAACAAGAAAGGACAGTTGGAAATGAAACATATGACGGCCAAAAATACAAGTTTAAATAAAATCAATATATGAGTTGGAAGAAATCTTCCCCCCTGACCAGCTGAAGAAATCTTAAAGAAGAAATAAACATATTATGACATGGAAAACAAGAGAAGGAATGACTCCAAGTAACACTAAAATTTCCCAAAACGAAGAATCTGAGTCTTCTGAATAGAAAGGGTCTGCCCTAGATCTAAAAAGATACTTGTCCAAAGAGGAAATACAAATGACCAACAGGCACATGAAAAAATGCTCAACTTCACTAGCAACCAGAAATGCAAATCAAAACCACAATAAGATACCATCTTACACCAGTAAGAATGGCCCATATCAAATAAATGGGCAATAACAAGTGCTGGTGTGGATGTGGAGAGAAAGGGGCACTTCTACACTGCTGGTGGGAATGCAAACTGGTCCAGCCACTATGGAAAGCTGTGTGGAGGACCCTCAAACTATTGAAAATGGAACTTTCATTTCATTCAGCAATCCCACTGCTAGGAATCTATCCAAAGGTTACAAAAACTCTAATTCAAAAAAGACACGTGTACCCGGATGGTTATTGCAGCACTATTTACAATAACCAGGATATGGAAGCAACCTAAATGTCCCAAAATAGATGAATGGTACAAAAAACTGTGTATATGTACATGATGGAATATTATTCATTAATCAAAAAAGACAAACGTATGTCATTCACAGCAACATGGTTGAAGCTATAAGGAATCACGCTAGCAGAAATAAGCCAGAAAGAAAAAGAGAAATACTTTATGGTCTCACTTATATGAGGGATAAAGGGAAAACAAACAAACAGACAAGAAAAATTTAAAACTAACTCTCCAACAAAATTGAAGCATGGAGCATGAGAGGGGAAGTGGGGAAAAGTAGGAATGGGAGGGACACAAAAAGATTAAGAAGATGGTCACAGGTGATTAAGGTGGTGGGTAAATAATGATGTAAAATGAAATAAATTAAATTAAATAAAAGAAAGAAAGGGTTCACTGTACAGTCTGGCCATAAATGAAGAGACTCACACCTTACTAATCACTGTGAAATTGCAAAACACAATGGAGCAATGGGGAAGGACCTAACATTTTCTGAATCAGGGGGGAAAAAGGTCACCCACAAAGAATGAAGAATTTGAATGATCCTGAACTTTTTCATAGCAACCATGGATATTAGAATCCACTGAAGCAAAACTTACCAAATTTTTAGGGAAAATGATTACCTTTAGCATTCTTGCAACCAAATTATCATTCAAGCGTAAAGGTGAGATAAAGAGGTTTTCAGACATGTACAGTGTCAAGAAATTTACATCTTGGACACCTTTTCTAAAGATGCCTCCAGAGAATGTGCCCACCAAAGTGAGGGAGGCCACCAGGAAAGACGGTGACATTGGATCCAGGTGGGGCATGCCAGGGAAAGGACAAGGGGAGGTGGTGTGACAGCTGTGCAGTGGCCTCTAGAGCAGCCTGTGTGGCGGGGAGGACAGAGGTCTCCAGGAGAGCTGCTCCCGGAGTGAGAGGATGTGTCTGACCATGTCAAAAACAGTCATCAGAGCAGTATTACAATTTTGCTGCAAAATTTGGGTAGAAATAGGGATGGTGGGGGGAGGGGATGAATCCCTGGGATTACAATGATGTGAAATGTATATGTAAATAAATTAAAACAAACAAAGAGAATTAGGATGGTGACTTAGAAAAACTAATCAAATGAAAAGTCAAGGCAGTTGCCAACTCTAGGAAAAATGAGAAAAGAAATTTAATTGTAAATATTTAAAAAGTTGACATACAAAATTTTCATAGGGAAAATCATGCAAACCCTATAACCAAGTTAACTAAAAATTATGTTATAATCACTGGGAAGATCGAAGGGGGACTTGAGGTCTGTGAGGGCACAAGAATACTAAATCCGGCTGGGCACGGTGGTGCATGCCTGTAAGTGGCAGCCTAGGAAGCCATGGTGGGGACCAGGGATCACGGTTCGAGTCCTGCTTGGGGCAACATAGTGAGACCTAGTTCTAAAAAAATAGCTGGGCATGGTAGCACATGCCTGTAATCCCAGCCACTTGGGAAGCTGAGGCTGGGGATTGCTTGAGTCCATGGTACCCCAGGCAACGTGAGCGTATGGTTCCACAGGCAAAAATAGTGAGACCTGGTCTCAAAAAAAAAAAAAAAATACTAAATCTTCCTCCGCCCTAATATGAATCAATAGATAATGTCTGAAAAGGATAAGTTAGGAATGGTTAGCTGGCATATTTAGAAATGTGGATGTTCACAGCACAGGTGATGAAAGAATGGAAAGGGTTGCTTTTGGAGAGCAATGTTCTGGGCTTGGGAAGGGATGACTATATTACTGAAACAAGGTGCAGACAGGCTGAAACTAACTGAAACTGGGTGTACACACAGGGCACCCCAAAACTAGACAAATACACAAATACAAGTACAGATACAAAGGGCCATAGCCAAACCCCATACAGATCACTGTCTGTGGGTTCTTCCATTGGCGCACACAATTGCAAGAGACCGTAGGGTTTAACAACCATGAGGTTCATTCCACAAGGAAAACAAAGAGATTAATGTAAGGCCAGCTACCTCACCCGGGCAGCGTGCACCAGGCAAGAGGAGCGCCAATAACCTGGCACCAGGAGTGCCAATGTCAGCAGCGATGCTCAGGAGTGGTCCCCAGGAGTGTACCACCACCACGCAGCTGGAAACATCCGGCCCAGGGCCTTTGGTGCTCCCCTCAGGCAATGTCAGAGACAGGACCAGAGGCCCAGTCTCTGCGGAGGTCTTGGCTTCTCTTCCTCAGTGGTCAGTCAGTTGCTAGGTGTAGCTCCTGGTCCCTCTTCCTTCTCCAGAGGCTGAGAATGGAGGCCTTCTCTTCTCTCTCGGGTCTGGAACAGGTTCCCCCAGAGGCTAGAGTAGTTTTCTTGCATGCTAGCTCTTTCTGAGGCCCACTTGCAGTTCCTTCTCTGGGTTCTTCCCTTCTTAGAGACCCTAGCTAAATTTACCCTCTCTTTTTTTCTTTTCTTTTCTTTTTTTGAGACTAGGTCTCGCTATGTTGCCCAGGCTAGTCCTGATTCCATGGATTCGAGCAATCCCAAGCCTCAGTCTTCCAGGTAGCTGGGATTACAGGCACCCATCACTGTGCCCAGCTGCTTTTTCAAAAACCAGGTCTCGCTATGTTACCCGGGGTAGTCTTGAACCTGCAAACTCAAGTGCTCACAAGCCTCTTGCCCCCCAGCGCTAAATCCACCCTCTGGGTGCCACCCCAGAGGTTAGCCTATGGTTAAAGATCATCAGTTTAACAATTGGGAGTACACCTAGATGAGCTGGGGGTTCAGGGTGAAATGGTCATAGATCACAACCTAGAGCCCTTGATTGGATTTAGATTAAGACCACCATGGCTGTCACTAGCTCCAGCCTGGTAAAAAGCAAAGTACTCTTTGCTTTTTGAATGCTACATACCCTTATTTTGAATTATTTATTTTTAAGAATAAAAAGTAATTAGAAAATGAAAAAAGAAGTTTTAGAGCTATTTTAAGACAAAGTCACAAGACTCCATGCTTACATAAATGATGTTCATTCTGAATATACAAAAAAAATTTTTTTTCTTTTTTTTCTTTTGAGACTAGGTCTCGCTTTTTTTGCCCGCAGAACCGCAGGCTCTCGTTGCCTGGGGTACCACAGACTCAAGCAATCCCCAGCCTCAGCTTCCCAGGTAGCTGTCTTTTTTTTTTTTTTTTTTTTTCTGAGACTAGGTCTTGCTATTTTTGCCTGTGGAACCGCAGATTCACGTTGCCCGGGGTACCACAGACTCAAGCAATCCCCAGCCTCAGCTTCCCCAGCCTCAGCTTCCCAGATAGCTGGGATTACAGGTGTGCGCCACCATGCCCAGCTATGTTTTTTGGAACTAGGTTTCTCGCTACGGGCCCTAGGCAGGACTCGAACCGTGATCCCTAGCCCTGGCCGCTTCATAAGCTGAAGCTTACAGGCATGAGCCACCGTGCCCGGCCGTATTAAGAATTTTAATAATCTGTAATCTTTATGCAATTTTAAGACTCATTTGCAATTCTAATATTGTACTTTGCACCACAGATTTAATTCTGCTTAAGCTTTTCCTACTTTGCAAGAGGACCCACAAAAACAGTTGACCTCTTTCCACTGGTAACTACTTTATTTCACAAGTAACAAAGGGTATGTAAGCCCATTACAAAATTTGAGGTAGAACATTCAGGAATTTACAGAATAGCTTTGTATCACTGCACATGATCAGACTGGATCAAGTACTCACAAATAAATTTAGGAAAAATTCATTTGGAGCCTACTATGTGGGAGGCATTGTGCCAGAGAGCATAGAGATCCAAGGATATCCTAGCAAGACAACTTCAGATCAGAGCAAAGGCACAGAGGCACAGAGATGATTTTAATTTATAGGGTTGAAAAGGTACAAGGCAATAAAACAAGACACCTGTTGTCCTGCATTTATGTTAAAGGTTTGCCTTTTTAAAAAATAATCAGGAACACATCATCATTATTCTTGACATAAATTACACTTTAGATTGGGGGTGGAAATCATGTTCTAAGAATAGGAAGAGCAGGAAAAGTAAAACCAACTGCATGTAATTTTTCAAGGGGGAACAACAGCAATATGAAGATATATGGGCATCAGACCCGCTGGCCAAGGAAGGAGGCTGTGCTCTCCTACCTCTGATGGTGTCAGTGCTGTGACCTCCGCCATTTGAAATGCTTTGATTCCACCTTGCCCAAGGGACCCAAGAGGACTGGGAGAAGGGATGAAGGATGCCTATGCCTGACCTCACCTTTACATTGTCTAATGACTGAAGGTATAAATCAGTTTTCCCCTTGAAGACTTGAGTGTCAGGAGCTCATGGGAAATGCTGGAAATATTAAATGATGTCCCTGAGGGTTTTATTGTTACTCAGTTTTCTCCTGTAACTGGGAGAGCAGTTCACATGAAGAATACTTTCCCTCCGGATCTCAATGTGTATGCGAAATGAAGTATGAAACTTCAACTTCTTGCCATTTTGGAAAGAAAATAAACAATTAGTGGAGGCCACACTTAGGCCCTTTTTGGTTTTTTTCCAATGGCCTCTCTGCCTATTCCTGGAGAACAGTTAACACCAACAAAGGTGCAAGAACACCTCAGTACAAATCCCTGTTTCCAGGGCAATAAACTTGGGGTAGCCAAAAACCTCCACAGACAATTCAATGTGTTCTCCTGATCCTATTTAGCAGAGGGAGTCTGCTGATAATTAGAGCTGAGAATCAAGGGTTCTATTCTGAGTTTATCACTGGGGTCTTGGACTGTATCTGAACCACTTCTATAGATTATTTTTACAAAGTTCTTTAAATCTGTGAAGGCCTACATTTCCTGATATAATTTTAATTTGACTTCTTTTTTCTTTTCTTTCTTTTTTTTTTTTTGAGACTAGGTCTTGCTATGTTGCCTTGGGTAGTCTGGATCCTATGGACTCAAGCAATCCCCAGCCTCAGCCTCCCAGGTAGCTGGGATTACAGGTACCCACCACCGCACCCAGCTACTTTTTCGAGACCAGGTCTCGCTATGTTGCCCAGGGTAGTCTCAAACCCATGAACTCAAGTGATCCCTGGCCTCTTTGCCTCCCAGTGCTTAGATTACAGATGCACATCACCATGACTGGCCAATATGACTTATTAATCCTTACTACCAACACTGTAATAAGAATACTTATCAGTCATAAGAAAAGTGATAATTTTTCTCTTGATGAAAAATTAAAATGACAGTTTGAGTCTCCCAGTTAGTAAGTGGACATGGCAAGAGAGGAGGAAAGAATACTCAGGACAGTCTTGAGAATTTGCCTCTCAGCATCTCTCAATCTTTCCCCTTTCCATCAAAGCTTTGAAGTACCAGTACACAAAAATCATACTCCCCATTACAGAGACATTACTACACATGCGTATGAGCTTTAACAATGTTAGAGCACTTTCAAACCTCTTATTTAGTTCGATTTTTATAACGGCTCTATGAGGTAGGTATTTGCAGGATCCAAAATGAGAAGATAAAGGAAAAGAGAAAGTGATGAAATAGTTGAGAAGAAAAGCCAGTAAAACATTAAGGATTACTTAAGACATTGTAGAATCTTAATTATACCAGGACTGTAAAAGATGATGAGATGTATGAAAATATTGATCATCCTGGCTGCTTTACTGCTATAACGGGGGCTGATGTCTAAATGGCCCTTGGCAATGAATTCTCAGATCATATTCCAGCATGAAAGGATATTCAGAATGGTGTGATGTACTCTTTTAACACAAGTGCTCTTGTCATAGAACCGTGGCTGAATTAGAGATGAATGACATGGCTGTTCTAGGGGGCAAGAGAAAGTAAGAAGGCTGAGGGTGATTCCAAATAGCCTTGTAGGAAAAATGAGGACATAGGTTCTTTTTTCCCCAGAAGGCTAATATTCTGAAGCATTCACAGTGATTAAATTTTTTTTAAAGTAGCACAAGTAGAATTGATGCTGCTTCATTGCATAGGCTTAAGAATTGGGAAAAAGGGTCCCTCTTCCAAAATATCTTATCAACTGCCTTGCTAAATTCCCGAAATTCTACCAACCGGAGTCTTTTCTAATGTCTCTGGGAGAAGTAGCACTTCAAGTCAGGTGTTCTCACCCAGTGTGGTAACAATGAGCACAGATCATCAGGAGAGGGTGGTGCAGAGATCCAGCTCTCCCAGGACAAGACTCAGCCATTTGTAACCCCACACTAGGCCACTGAGCAGAGATAGCTGACAGAGTGTGGCCAGCAGCGACTCAGCTAGGAGGGCGGGACGTGTGGCTGACAGCACTGCACTGGGCCCTTCTGGTCATTAGCACCGGAGAGAGGGGGGCTTCTAACTGTGGCTGCACATCAGAATTGCCTGTCAGTCTTTGGAAAAACACCTGGATTGCACCCCAGATACCCGAATCGGAATCACAGGGGATGGGGGCTGAGAATCAGCACCTCCAAAGGAATTTGTATATTAGGTCCTCATCAACCTGATGTCTTAGCAGATGGGTCTTGGTGAGGCAGCGGCCAGGTGAGATGCCTGGAAACCTCTCAGAACAGGTTGCAGGAGGTAAAAGAGATGCCATAAGGGACAAAACATCCCAAAGGTGACCTGGTAATGACCCATCTTGACAAACCACCCAAAGGATTGTTACCAAGATTTGTAGAAACAACACTAATGTATGAAAGTTTGGACTTCTGTGTAGTCCCATGTAAGAAACACCAGAAGGATTATTATCTATGTTTATATAATTTAGGTTTATTTCATCCCATCCCATGACTGAGAAGGTAGCAGTAGCCTTTTCATTATGGTAGTGTCTTTCCCCATTGCATTCTTTATAGCCACTGACTTAAATCCTACCCTGCTCAGCTTGTCCTTGGTTATCCTGCAAAGGGAGCCCTTGCCAAGTGAATCGGTTAGGTTAGTTTGGCAAGAATGACAGAAAACCCCAAATAACTTTAAGGATTATGAGGATATAAGAAAATAAGGATAATCTCTCTCTCATATATAATAAGGCTGGAGGGTGTCCAAGTGGGCGCCAGCTCTTGCCAGGAGGAAACAGGCGACGAAGAGAGCATCGTTTTCTACCCACATGACACATTCCTCTTACTCTCCACTTTGATCCACTCACACAGAACTTAGATGGAATAAGCCAAGCGCAGCGGCTGAGGGTAGGAACCACTTGAGTCTGTGGGTTCAAGACTACCCCGGGCAATATAGCGAGACCTAGTCTCAAAACACAAACCAAAACCAAACCAAACCAAAAAAAACCAAAACAAAACAAAAAAAAAAAACAACAAAAAACTCAGACAGAACAGCTGGACCTGGCTGCTGGGTGTTTGGGAGGTGGGAGTTGT
The DNA here is from genome assembly GCA_004024945.1 of Uropsilus gracilis. Lineage (NCBI taxonomy): Eukaryota > Metazoa > Chordata > Mammalia > Eulipotyphla > Talpidae > Uropsilus > Uropsilus gracilis. Next base: position 2,780 of record PVHY01011688.1, on the reverse strand, counting down.
TGTAGGCAGCCGTGAGCCCCTCAGAAAACACGGGCCACGGGGAGGATCAGTGCTGGGAGCTTGCTAGCTGTTCAGACTCCAGGGGAACTGTGCACACAGCTAAAAACAAGTCCTGGCGGTCACCTTATGAACCTAGGCTATCCCACTGGAAAGAAGACAAGAGTGTGGTAAGAGATGACTGCTTCGGTCCAGGTGTTGGGTAATTTATGGTGATTAGAGAAAAGCGTTTTCCACTAATGAAGAGAGAATTTATCGAAAGCAGCTCCTGCGGTCCAGGAGTCATAACAGAGGCCTCAAATAAATGAAGTGTTCAGTCTGTCTTTCGAAAGCTTATGTCCCCTCTTGGAATTATGTGATTCAAAAGCCCACCTCTTGCCTCACAAAGGTCTGGAATGTGGACCTTCTTGCCTGAACCGATGGACTTAGCTTCTGCATCTGCCAGGAGCAGAAGAGCACACCAGGCGTGGACTCAGCTGGACGTCTCAGACTCTCTAGGAGAAATGTCCACACTGATTCCACACCTTCTGCGTAGACATGTTTAAAGAAGATTCAGATTCAGATGAGTCCCCGAGCCCAGGGAGGTGCACAGCTCTTAGGTTCTGGCTGTGTCAGTCACAGATCTGAAAGTACAACCGGAACAAGGTTGAAGTACAATTGGAACCAGGTTGATCTAGATGCATGTGATCTGAAAGAAAAGAAATCTGTTTAATGCCAGAGCTGTGTTTGGGCTGCTTCATTGACCAGGGTAGTTTCAGAAGAAAAGCACAGCTTTCTTTCCCATGGGATCTCTTTCAATCATCCCATAGACTTGTTCCCTTGGCTTTGCATTTCTTGTTTGTCCACCTGATTGAACTGTAAGGCGGTTAGCTCAGTTAGACAGGGCACGGTGCTAGAGATCAAGGTCACAGGTTTCATCCCTGTGTAGGTTCTCAGGGTGAGAGCAGGATTCCGTCCTCGGTCTAGACGATTGCCTTTCCACCACTGGCTGGCTGTTTTGGGTGGATGTGTGCTTTTGGCTGATAGTAAAGAGTGTGTGTCTCTGCCTGATTAAGTTGTACAGTTGGAAACCCCCGTGAAAGCTCATCCAAATGGTGGGCCGGAGGTGTCTCTTCATAGAGAGGATACTAAGTAGGCTGAACACTAGCAGATTCTTCCAACAATACACCAGCCTGGAAGCACTGTGGCCTAGAGGCGTGGAGACTGAACGCGGCCCCAGGAGCCGAGAATCCAACCCACAGTGGCAAGAATAACGGTCCCATCCATGGGCGCTTGGTCCCGACACTGCATTCTGTTTCCTCTTTCCAACCCCGCCTCCGGGACCCCCGCCTCGTGGTGAGCTGTCACAGGGTAGAATAAAATCATCTCTAGGGCAGGAATAAATTTGCCACAGCTTTTGCTTGCTCCGGATAGAAATGTCATTTCTCACCGCAGGAAGACTTCCCCCCCTCCCTTATCAAAAAATCTGTCAGTCTGTCCACACAACCTGGAGAACAAATGTGTTTTTTATCCCTCTGTGAACAAACGCAACGCAGCACCTGCACAGCGCTCCAGGGTGACTGGCCCCCATCCCGACGCCCAGCCGGCGGCTGCTCTCGGTGAGAGAAGGTACAAATGATTGATTCAACATCTTAATTAAGAGAAACAAACAAAGAGGAACATCAAATAATGGACCTGACAGTTTGAAACAAACTGAAAGTACAGCTTAGCATTTCATAAAAGAAAACACGTTTGATGTGAAGATGGCAGTTTAATAATTTGTAAATATCACTGGCTTGGTATTATAGCTAATCCAAATATTTTCATTTCTCATCATAAGTTATCCTCCGCTGATGGCTTGTCCTCTTCAACTCACAGCTTTCACCCCGGAGCCTTCAGCAGGGTGAGAGAGGAGAGGAAGAGAGAGGGTCACAGGTTTTCTGTGGAATGCGAATTACACAGTCAACTTCCTTTCTACTTTCTGATTCAGATATTCCCTGGAAAATACCACTGACCAGCCCAGAGGACTTATTGCCTTTTTCTTTACCTCCCCTACCAAGTGTCAAAACTTAATTATTCTAGCTTCCATTAGCTTCTGATTGTTTTTCTAATTAAGATAACCTGAGTTTCCCTCTGTTCTTAAAAACAATACCTCATAATGAAACAATATCTCATAATGAGTCAGCTACAGGTCTATGCCAAAAAGCTGTTTTACTGACCTGCTGCCCTACAAAGAAGGATAGCTGGGGGAGAAGGATGTCCTTGTGAATACTATGTTTCCAACCAAAACACCCTTGGTTAGGTGTGGAAGATAAGCAGAAAATTGTGATGACAGTCATGAAAAGATGAATATTGGCCAGAGCATTGAGATTTAACTCTTGTGAGAAAATGAAGAGAAATAGTAGGCAAGTTTACCAATTTATAGTTTCCAAGGGTGCAAGTCAGAGTGCAGGTGTGTGCAAGTAGAGGCGTGGGAATACCATTGGGCAGACAGAGGCTTTGGGCCTTTCTTATAGGCAGGTAAAAGGCAAGGGGGAGGATGCACATCTACACTCAAGATGTCACAACCCTCTTGCGGCTTTGCTATTATCATCTTTTCCTCCTGAGGTTTTTAACAGCAGCGTTTTCCCCACCCCCCTGGACTGTTCTCAGCTGATAGCAGGCCAGGCAGGAGACCTCACTGGGCCGGTTGTTGTCAGGGGCCCATGGAGGGAAGCTGCAGTTCTGAGGAGTCTCCACAGGGAAGCAGTATGAGATCAGGGTTTTGATAGAGGGACGCAGGGTGTAGAGATCAGGGTGGAGAG
>PVHY01011687.1:0-47040 GCA_004024945.1 Uropsilus gracilis | reverse complement strand
TTTGTCACAATTGTGCATAAATTGATCCCTCCTCCTCCCTCCATATCCCCCCTCTGTATCCCCCCTTCAGTCACTCCTTCTCCCATTTTTCTGCAAATTGTTGGTTGGTTAAGTTGATGTTCAGTTGTTGGTTGTTTGGCCTGTTGTTTACCTCCCCCGCCATCTTCCCCCTCCTCCTCTCTCGCTCCATGGTTCAGTCCCATTGGTTGTTTTCATTTTTTCTTATTTGTTTGTTTTTCCCTACAGTAAAATTTTAAAAAGCATCAGATAACACCAAGCCAAAAGCAAATCCTAAAAATCTGATGACAGAATTGAGAATAACACAAGAGGGAGGCCCAGTGGACTATGGTAAAGGACAAGGACTGCTTTGGTGGTGGTTATGATGCGGTGACATACATCTGAAGAGTGGTGAGCCTATAACTAAGAATCATATAGAGTGTTATAAACAATCATATAGGGTATGATGTGGTGACATACATATGAAGAGTTGTGAGCCTATAATTAAGAATCATATAGTGTTACCACAAAAAAATATGTAACAATAAAAAATATAGACCTGTATATCAGGTATATCACATGTAACATGTAAAACTATAAAATTCCTAGAATATAACATAAGAAAAGCACTAGCTGACATGCTAAAGTGATGGCATTTTAAAAATACCAAAAGCATGATCTGTGAAAAGAGGAAATTGATAAGTGGCTCTCATTAAAGTGAAAACTTTCTGATGTACTAAGAACTATGTCAAGCAAAAGAAAAGCCACAGACTGGAAAAAATACTTGCAAAACTCATTTCTGATAAAATACTGTTACTCAAAATATACAAAGAACTCTTGAAACGACAATAGGAGAGTTAATGACTCAGTTAAAAAATGGCCCAAAATCCTGACAATTTACCAAAGAAAATTCACCGATGAGAAATAATTATATAAAAGATATTCAATAACATTTGGGATTAGGGAATCAAAAATTAAAAGAGTAGAGATACACCACAACATATCTAGAATGGTCAAAATCTGGAAGCCTGACAACAGCAAAGGCTTAAGAACAAGGAACAACAGGAACTACCATTGATCTCTGATGGGAATGCAAAATGGTATGCCCTCTTTAGAAAACAGTTGACAGTTTCTAATAAAACAAAACCTTGTATTACCATGTGATTCATATTTATGTTCTTTGATATATATCTAAGTGAGTTGAAAATATGTCCATGCAAAAACCAGCACATGAATATTCATCAGTTTCATTCATAAGTCCACAACTGAGGAAAAATAAAAATACCTTATGGTAGATGTACAAATAAAAGGGTACATTCCAACAATAGGAAATTATTCAGTAATAAAAAGAAATAAATTATCAAGCTATGAAAATACATGGTGGAACTATTAAGTGATAAAAGTCAATCTGAAAGGCCACATACTCTGATTATTCTGGACAAAGCAATGCTAAAGAGAGAGTAAAAAATAAGAGGTTTCCAGGAGTTAGTGAGGAGAACAGGATGAAAAGGAGGAGCACAAACCATATTTGGAGAATCAAAGTATTCTGCACAATCCCATGAGAGTAGACATGAACGAGAACTCTCTGTCAAAACCCACAGAATATACAACACCAAGACTGAATGCTAAGGTAAATAATGGCTTCTGGGTGGTGGTGTGTCCATGTAGGTTCATTAACATCAACAAAAGCATCACTCAGGTTGAGGATGTTGATGGTGGGTATGGATGCAGCAAAGCCCCTGTACTTACTGTGCAATTTTGCTCTGAACCTAAAATTGCTCTTTAAAAAAATCCATTTAAAGAGAAAAAAAAGATACATTTGGATTTAGTGGGATTATCACAGAATTCTCTTGCTTGTTTTTGATTTAATGATGCTGTTGTAGTGGTTTTTAAAACCTAATGATGATGATGTCTTGATTGAGAAACGTACTATTTCTCTGCTTATTGAAACACTATGTAATACTCTAAAATGTTTGCCTTCATATCCTATTTATGTGACTGTAACTTACTTGTTTAGTTCCCAGAGCTGATCTGTGCATAAGTATTTAAGGATATGCATAGCTACATGTGCTAGCATTTGATTAAGGCAGGCATGTAATTCATTTTATAATAAAATGAAAAAGGTACCGCTGATAGTATGTGACAGAAACAAAGAAATGAAATAGTGGAAAATGAAGATGTAAATAGCACACTTTTACCGGTTAATAATCGTCTTCTCTTGTTTTTAAAAATGTATTCTTTTTCTAAATATTCTTTTAACACTTCAGTTTCAAGTTTCATCATTTTTATGGAAGACAAATACTTGTTTTATTTCAGTTCTCTGCTGAAATAGATATTAAAATTATGCATGTTTGTCCTTTGAAGAGTATGTATCAATATTCTAGAAGAAATAAGTTAAGCTGCTTCCATTTTTTTCATAAATATCTAAAAATGGTGATACCTATGAAGTGTCATATATTGTCAAAATTATAAGCTTCTTAAGAAGTCAAATGTATTACAAAATCTCTGTGTTTCAAAGAGTTTAATTCTTCTTTCCTCTAGCTATCTGGGACACTGTCCAAGGTTCTAGAATATTCTCTTGGCAGATGCCATTATTTGAGTCTGCCTCTGTTAATGTCAATCCCAAACAACAGTTCATTATCTGACCTTGCTTAAGTATTTATTTCTCATGTCTGAAAGTGAAATGCTTTCAGCTTTTTAAAGGATTACTAAAACTAATATCAAGATAGTGCTCTGAAATGTGCTGCTCCTGAAATCTTCAGACCTCACCACATAATATGTAAATTCCCTGGCTGTTGTTCAAATGGGACAAAGCCCCATTTTTAAAGTAAGGATATCAGACTGTAAATTTTCACAAGATATCAATGTCAGGGACTCTAATACACTTTTAGTAAGAAAACCTCTTTGATTGTGTTAAGGTTCCCTAACTCAATCAGTAGATGAGAAGAAAAAAACAAAAGTAGCTTTTGTGTCAATCCAGCTCTTTGTTCATGAAGGATCTAGACAGCATAAGGAATGCAGATAACAGCCAATCCAAATTAACATGTTTAAATTATGTCTGGGTCCTTTTTCTTTCCAACTTTCCAAAGTTCAAGCAGCTTTTTAAAAACTAAAATAATAAAAGCCTTCAACAAATTGGTGGTAGAGAAAATGAAATAGTTTCACTGAAACTCCAAGAGAGAAATGCAATTTCATTATATAGGCACTCTGTAGCAAAATTACCTATGTGCTCAAATTTGTCAGAACAGCATGCACAACATCCATTAGTTTTTCTAACACTTGTAACAAATCCTAACCTTTTTTCTCTCTCTCTCTCTCTCTCTTTTTTTTTTTTTTGCCTTTGTCCCTGCTTATCACTTTTTATCCCATCTAAGTTCAGGTCTGTCATTTTATATGGCATTACAAGGTAACTTGAAAATATTTCTCTTTGGATTTCTCCTGAAACAACCTTGTCCAGATTCATCATTCATACTGCAACCTAACTATCTCCCTTCAAAAGCATGTCACTCTACTAGCACAGGTCCCATCCACTACCACCATAGTCTCCTTTCAGCACACTGTCTTATTTAGAAAAAGCACTGATAGTTTTCATATACAATTTTATCTATTTCTTAAGTAATTTATATCAATAAACACTAAATATGAGTTTCACAACAGCCAGAGCACAGTCCATTTCAAACATGCCTCTTAACTCAGAATCCTTCACAGTGATAAACTGCAAATGCAGAATTTGTTAGAAGAATAATTTATAAATGTAGTGCATATTTTTATTAATTTAGTTGTTTATTTTCATTTCTTTTTCTTACATCATTACAATCCCCACAAATCCCCCACTACCCTGTCACTTGTGAATAGTTACTAATTTCCCCTAATTTGCCCCCATACCCTCCCTCTCCTCTGCTGTGTGCTTAAGTTCTACAGTCAGCTTGTTAGTTTTGACTTTTTGGTGTACTTTTGTTTGATTTATCTACATTCCTCATATAAGTGAGACTATCTAGTGTTTTTCTTTTTCATTGTGACTAATTTCACTAGCATAATCCCATCCAGCTCCATTCATGTTGCTGAAATTGGCATGAGTTTGCATTTTTAGTTGCTGAATAATATTCCATTGTGTAAATATAACACAACTTTTGGACCCATTTGTCTGTTCGGGGCATTTGGGTTGTTTCCATATCTTGGCTATTGTAAATAGTGCTGCAGTAAACATAGGAGTACAGGTTTCCTTTTGAATTAGTAATTTTGTGTCCTTTGGATAGATTCCTAAGAGTCTATACTGGGTCATTTGGTAGTGTTTAGTGCTCTGAGGAACCTCCACATGGCTTTCCATAGTGGCTGAACCAGTTTACAATCCCACTGGCAATGTAAAAGAGTTTCTTTATCTCCACATCCTTTCCAGCATCTGTTTCTAGTTTCTTTTAATATGGGTCATTCTCCCTGGAGTGAAGTGATATCCCATTGCGGGATTTACATTTCCCTGATACTTAGTGATGCTGAAATTTTTTCCATATGCTTGCTGACCATTTGCATTTCTTCTCTGGAAAAGTGTCTTTTCAGTTCTGCCCCCTTTTCGATTGGGTTGTTTGTTTTGTTTTTGTTAAGTTGTATAAGCGCTTTATGAAACTTTGATATCAGTCCCTTATCTGTCATATGTTGAGCAAATATTTTCTTCGATTCACTTGGGATTATCTTGTTTTGATTATTGTCTCCTTTGCTTTCAGAAGCTTTTTAGTTTAATGTAGCCCCAGCAGTTTATCTTTTCTTCATTTTCTTTGTTTCTGGAGATGAGTTTCCAAACATAGTATATATATATATATTTTTTTTATTTATATGTAAATTTCACATCTTTGCAATCCCCGCATAGTATATATTTAATGACAATCATTTACATTTTTTAACTTTGCCCTCCCCAAAAAATATTTAAACTACAGTTGACATTTCTTTTGGAGGAAGAAATTGCTGAGGAGAATGAGAGGAGCAAGTATGCACAGATTGGTTAGTGGGGGATGGTTTCTGAACATTTGGTGGTAGATGTGGTATGATATATACAGGTGCTGAGATGAAACCTATGCAGTGTTGTAAAATAGTGTTGCCTCAACAGAAATAAAAAATGTTTAATTAGAAAAATAAAAATATCTCAAAGCAAAGACAGCTTTGAGGAAGCAGGATTTCTCTAGAATGATGGGATAAAGACCTCTGTAAAACCTACCCTCTAAAAATCAGTGGTACAATTGGATAAAGTTGACCAAAACAATCATTTCAGTACTTACTCTGGAGATCCATCAGAACCTATGAAAAAATGAGTGAGAACTGACTCCAGAAAAGCTACCTAACCTGAGGCTGGAAGAGTGGGCGTTTATAGTGTTTGAGCGTGGGGGCTACTTCCATCTGGCTGGCTCAGAGCCTACCAGCTTGCTCAGCAGGAACCAGCAGTTTCACTGCAAGAGGCCAGTGACTTAATTTGGATCAGAAAGGAGAAAAATTCCAGACTCCTGGACACTGTCCAAAACAGTGGCATTCCTGATGGCAAACAAATGGGGAAACTAAACTCACAGCTAGCGTGAGTTTGCAGTTCTGGTTGAGACAGACAGCAGACTGTCTGATTAGCTAGAATTTTAATAAGGATCATGGAACGAGAGCACATTAGTGAGCTTTGATAAGCTCCCATGTAGCTCTAGCTCTCTGGAAGGCTGTGGGCATGTGTAGAACTGCACAGAGATGACAGATTGGAGAGAACCTAGCTGTCCAAATATCACTATTTGGATCCTGAGGTCTTATAGACTGGCAGAGAAAACACATGGGGATCCAGCAGAAAGCAAAAAGCCAGGGTAGACTTATAAATTATCTAAACTTTGGCTGCATTCTTCAATCAGAACGACTGTATGACTATATCAAACAAAATCATGGGCAAAGGAGGATGCTATATAGGCTCAAAGTGTTTAGTCCAACTCTAGTCAATAACTGACTGACCGTGAGTCTATTTGACACGCAGGCAACCTGGAGAAAACCAGGATTAAAAAGAAGCCAAAAATGAGCAGAATGTCAGCAGTCACACACAGCAGGGCCTACAGAACTGGTTCAGTTAAGTCACTAAACAAGCAACAACAGAAACCACTAGGTTGGGAGGGGCAGTCAGAAGCCAGAGTAGCTGCAATATGTTACCTAATAGGCGCCCAGTTTTCAAAAGAAAGTTACATGTTAGTGCAGACAGACAGACACACACAGACACACACAGACACACTCAGAGATAGGAAATTATAATTCACACTCAAGAGCAAAAGTAACTCATGGAAACTATGTTTAAAGTGACACAGATATTGGACTACGTAGATAAAGATTGTGAAAGAGCTATTATAAAAATGTTTAAACAATCAAAGCAAACCACAATTAAAGAAACAGAGCCTCAGACAGCTGTGTGACACAGTAAATAATACCAACATATGCACAGTGGGAATAATGGAAATGAGTATAGAGAAAGGGATAATATCTTTTTAAAGAAATGATTGTCAAAACTTTCTAAATTTAATTCAAAACATTAATACATATACCCCCCAAAAATCAACAAATCCCCAACTAGGGTAAACACAAAGAGAGTCACATCTCAACTCATCGTAGTAGTTGAGGGTTGAGTTAGGTCACTCCAGAAAAGATATGTTATTAAGTCCTAACTCCCTATACTACTTACTGTGACCTTATGTGGAAATAAGATCATTGAAAATAGAATGAAGTTAAACAGATTCGACTGGATTAGAGCAGGCCCTAATTCAGTAACAGACATCCTTATAAAATGAGTGACATTTGGACACAGAGAGACACAGGGAGAATGCCTGGTGACTACAAAAACAGAGTTGAAGATGACAATTAGGGAATGCCAAGGATTACAACTGCCAGAATCCTCCTAAATTCTTCAGCGCAAACACGGCCTTACTGTCAACTTGGGTTCAGACTTCTATTCTCCGATGTTATAAGACAACAGATTGCTACTGTTGTGAAACACTGATTAGTAGCAAGTTGTTACAGCAGCGCTGGGAACTAACACAATAGTAAAACTGCTAGAAGACAAAAACAAAAGTCAGTAAGCAGCAAGAGAAGCAGGATGCACCACTTCCAGCAGGATGGACAAGAGACTAACCACTGACTTCCCAGAAGATACAATAGATGCCAGGAGGTAGTGGGATGATATCTTCAAATACGGGCACAGGATGGGAAGAGCAGTCATGGCATAATTCTTAGCAATTATGTCAACCAAAAATTATGGCTACAATCCAAAAATATTTAAAATCTAACACGTATAACAAAAACCTTAAAATGAGTAAATATGTATGGTCAATTACATATCAGCTAAACTCAAAAGATTATTAAAGATAATTTTATCACATGAATAACACATTTTATCACATGAATGGAATTAATCAGAACAACTATATGACTATATCAGTAGATGCATAAAAAGATTTCTTATTCAGATTTGACACCCCCTCATCATGCATTACTCCTAATAAAATGTTTTACATGTAGTACACATTCAGTGAAAGCAGTTAGTATTAGATTATGGGAGGCAACAAATAATGGGAAAGCATAGTGGAAATAACACTAATGAGCTATTTAAGTCCATACTAAGCAATTTACTAACCATTACAGAGTGTAGATAAGTTAACCTACTGAAATACCTTACCAAAAAAGGTAAATTCTTGTTAAACTCTTGATTTCCAGTGGGGAGTTATTACTATTGCTGTGGCTATCTAAATTTAATATTTTAAAATCCCTATAAATCCTGACATGCTGCACCCAGTGATTCATCAATAATTATTGATAACGAGCTGGTTATATTTTAAAACATATTATGTCAATTTTCAACCATACACTGAAGAGAATAAGATGACAAAGTATTATGTACTCAAAACAGCTTTCACAGACATCATCTTGACAGTTTTTATCATCTGTCCTCCTTTTGTATTTTTTTGTGGGGTGGAGGAGTGAATACCTCAAATTCCAGACATCATATGGCACTTTATCCATAAATACTTAAATAGGTCTGAACTGGATTACTTTTTAAATTAAATGTTAGGACCTTGTCCACTAGAGTTGCCACAACAGAGAACAAAAGCCTCAATGACCTAAATGGAAATTTTCTCACAATTCTGAAGACTATTGGCCAAGCTGAAAGTGTTGGCAGGGTTGGCTTCTTCTGGGGCCTTTCTGCTTCATCAAATTGACAGCCATCCTCCTCCAGTGTCTTCACACGGTCTTCCCTCTGTGCCCTAATTTCCTCTTCTTTAAAGGATATGAGTCACACTGGTAATGAGTCCACCTACGTGACCTTTTTTTACCTTTAACTACCTTTTAAAGGTCTTCTCTCCAAATATAATCTCACTATGAGGTACCAAGGTTAGGCTTCCACATCAGAATTTTGGGAAGACTATTCAGCACATAAAAGACCCACACAATGACAGGGGTTGGGGAGCCCAAGGGGAAGTGTGGTTTGGTATCCCTACACATCTCTTGCAATGAACTATATCACTAGATGGCAGCCCCTGTGAGATCTGCAGCGGAATTTCCACCAAGGCTGCACTGTCTCTGAACTGCTCCCGCTAAAGAGACTGAGATCACTGGGACCAGAGTCAGACTATTTCTGCCTGAAATGAATCTCCTCCACTGGGAGATAGTAGCTCTGTGTCTCCTCATTGTCCAGACTCAGAGACTCTCAGAACTGAACGACAGAATCAGGCTATTCCCATTCTATTCGACCTTCATTTCTTCTTTTCACAAGTGTGAAATCTGCTTCATGGTCTAAAACCTCTGCCTGCTTTTATGATTGCTCTCTCTCACTCTTGCACTCTCTCACCTCTTCTCTCTCTTTCTCTCACTCTTTCACTCTCTTCCCTCCTACACAGCTCTTATCTCCAAATAAATCCTGCCATGTCTAATTCTGTCTTGATGTCTCTTCTTGGAATCAGGAAGCATACTAAATAGTAAATGGTGAAATCTATATGAAAGCAATTAAGTAAATGAATGTCAATGTTGGAAGTTAGTTTCTCCCTGTTGGGATGGGAGGTTACAGGTGAGCAAGAGGGGGAGGCCAAATGGCCCATATGGTAATGGACTACAGTTGTAGACATCAATATTAAATCACACTTACCTGGATGTAGTTGGAGATGGCTACAAATGAAATATTCACAGATACGTGTTTATTGTGTGCTCATATATGCACGTTTATTCCCTTGCTCTATCAGCTAAAAAGACCCAGAAGAAAACACTCCAGTAGCAATGAGTATACCTCTCTCACATCTTAGTTTCAAATGTCATTCTTCAATTAAAAAAAAAAAAGTAGGTTTCTTGGAAAAAAAAGGTTGATGCCAAAGTTGGGGCAGGGTATCCACAAGAAGAACCTGAAGCATCTTGTGGTGCCAGAAAGCGCTAAGAAAACAAAACAATAAGCAGACCACAATGAGATCTGTCAAACAGCCTACCTAAAGCTCCTCATGGCCAAAGCTGAAATAATTTAGGAAACAAAATCAAATTGTTTTAGATTATATTGCACTGTTAGGGGTCACATGTGGAATGAAGAAGAAATTGAGTCTGAAGAGATTAATAGTGAGGCTAGGCCATAGTACAGGTATCCTGGGAAGCATGTCCAGGTCCAACTTTAATGAAGTTGTGATGACCCTTATATATCCCAGGAGGAAATATTACAATGATACAATGAGCAAGTAGCAAAGTGTAGGTGACATGCAGCAGGCAGGATGCAGGAGATAACAGGAGAATTTACCTTTGGGGGCAACAGCCATTACTAAGAGGCCATATGTCTCTTGGGACATTCCAAAGAGGTTAGGAAGCTGGGTTACAGGTGAGAGATGTGCTGTTGCCCACCCTCTAAGTGTGTCAGAGGGGGCTAGAGAGATAAGAGGTGTTCCTCTTATCTGAAGCTCCATCTCTCTACCTGCTTCCATGTTGCACATTGCACAATATAAAAGAAGATGTTTACACACTCACATGGATAAATAAATAAATAAACAAACAAACAAACAAACAAATAAATAAATAAATAAATAAATAAATGGGAGGGAGAGACAAATCTCGAGAGTAGAGGAATTTCAAATAATTTAAACAAATACTCTACATTCAAGGAGATGAACCAACTGTCCCAATCCTTAAGAGTGGGCCCCACAGAGTGACTCCTTCCAATGAAGATAGATAGTATGGAGACAGGAGAAAGTCACTTTACAGAGGAGAAACTGACAAATACAACCTCAGCAAGATCACCCACTTGAGCATTAAGAGGAAAGCAATGTTGAGTGTGTGTGCCACTGATAAGCTGGGATGAAAATAGCACCCACCATTATTGTCATGCTCTTAGAAGCACATAACCTGAGTTCAATCATAAGAAAAACACCAGACCCATCAGAAATGATGGGCATCCAAAATATTGGAAGAGCATTCCGCAAAACCACCAACGTCATCAAAATCAAGGAAAACCTAGGTCACTATCACAGTCAGAAGGATCCTAATGAAATGTGAAAATTACATGTAAGGTGCATCTTGCATAGTACCACAAAACAGGAAAAGGACAATGGATTGAAAAAAGATATCTGGCTAAAATATGGACTTGAATGTATTAACATTAGTGCATTGATTATAAAAAAATTATACCACACAGTTTAAGGTGTTAATAATTGGAGAAACTAAGTACAGGGTATATGAAAATTCATCAGACTCTGTAATTTGTCTGTAAATCTAAAATTGTTCTAAAATAAAAAGCTTATTTTAAATTAAAAAATCTATATGACAAAATGCTGTGTGGATTATGAGTGCAATAACTAATATTTATTTAGCACTTTTCAAGCTACAAAGCACTCTCTACTGCATTAACTCATTGAATGATAAATCCATTACCTTCCAGAATTTTATGATGAGATCATGTTATGAAGCCTGTCTAAAAAGCACATTAATAAAACATGTAACTGTCATAATTTCAATAAAATCATGTTATACTCAAAAAGAAAAAAAAAGAATCATAAAGGACTTGAATTTACCAGCACAGCTTTTAATTTCTGGCAAATTTCACATCTTAGCTCCGTGTGTCAAACCTGTTCTGGGCATGTTGGGTTTCTATTTTGCAGATCTCCAGTGATTTTAACAGCAGTTGTGAATACTTAATGAAATTCATCATGCATTTGCAACAAATTGCTCACCTTTCCCAACCCCAGAGAGAAATGTGGAAGTAGAAGAAAGGAGAGAGTGATGAATTCTATCCCTCCTCACCCAGAGCGGGAGGGAGTAATTGACAGAACGGGTGGCTGGCTGCCAGAAACCCAACAAGCTGGCTGGTGTTTGGGATGGCTCCTCTCTGAGTGTAACTTGCTGTTCCTCCTCCTCTTCAGTATCACTCTCCCTGCCAAGGCACTTCACTCCTTCCCTTACTCTGTGCCACTTCTTCTCCTTACTGTCTTAGGCTAATCAGAAAAATCTCCAAATCCTACTGATGCCTGCACATGACACTCAGTACAAATAAATGGCTACGAGGAGACTGAGTACTAAGGGACACGTCTCTGATCCCGCTTGTCCTGAAGCACTTGTTTGCTTTTGCCTGGCGCCTGGTTTTCTTACTCCATCTCCCTGTGGTCACAGAAGGATCAGGCAGGAACCAAATACAGGGCAATATCAGCAAGGCGTGGGGAGCTCTCCCCTGTGACCAGCAATTAAGCATTTTGATGGGTAGTTTTCTTTTCTTTGATTACTTGTCAGAAAACCTAAAATATGTAAACTAAAGAGAAAATCCTCACACAAATTCCAAATCTTCCTGATCATAAGACAATATGGGAATTCCAGGCAGGGAGGTTTAGCGGTGGATCTGACACTGGCTAGCCAGGTGGCCTGAGGCTCTCACTGGCTGTGTCCTGATGAGTAAAATCGAATAGTAACAGCAACACCTAAGGGAATGTGAAGTTTAGAGGCAATAATATGGTTAGAGTGTGCTGTCAGCATTTAATGACTATTAGGGGCAGAAAAATTTATTTGGGACGAGAGTGGCATGCTGCATTGATAGATGCTTCCAGGTGCACAATGTAGAAAAAGAACAAAATGTCATCTTGATCTCAGGATAATGCCCATTAGGTTTTCTTTTCTAGTATGCTCCTGAGATGTCAAAAATGTCAAATATCGGTCTGAAGAAATTAGGTCATATGATATTCATATTTGGTCACAAGCATCTAGCCCTAAATCTGGAGATTGTTTATGGAAAGACAAATGCTAATGCACCCAGGGCATGACATAGACGTTGAAATGATCAGTAATCAGTTAGTTCTTTGAAAGCAAATCATTTTTTTTGAAACATTTTTAAATCAACCCCCCCAGCAATTTTCCTAGTGTGTAAGTTTTCTGTATATTTCTTCTGAATGAATGATAACAAATATATTGAAATTTTATATGACATTTAGGAAGAACACGAGTAAATGTAGTATATACCTGAAATCACCCAACTACATCAGAAAAAAAATGTTTTAATCTATCCTGATCATATGAAAATAGTTCCTTACACGTCTCTGCTAGCTGCATTTGGAAGGCCACCCAGCCCCCATACCACAACCATCATCAAGAAAAAAATTTAGACAAAATCACTTCCCTGCCCCAGAGCCCTTAATTTGAACCGTGCTTCAGAGTTCAAATTGCTCCAGGCTTTGTGTGCCAATTAAGCATGCATCAATTCAGTGGTGGATAAGAACTATAATCAAAATTGCTTTACATCTTTTTTCAAAGAACTGTAAAGTTAGAAGCAAGACTATAAATGACAGGATGGGGTAAGATGTCTACAAAAACACAAAGGAAAGGAAACCTAAAATTAAAGATAATAGATCATCTTCCTTTACCCTGCTTTTACACCGTACATATTAATCTACAAGTATATTTGATGCTCACCCTCAGAGGAGTAAGGTAATATTTTCATATCCCTCAACTTCAGAGAAGCATTTCATTGAGAAAGGAAATATATATTCTGGTAGCACCTCCTATTCTTTTTTACACAAAGTAGAGAAAATTCTTTTCCTGTATATATTTAGTTGTCATGGTGAGAAAATATGTGGTTTTTTTTTCTTTTTTTTATATTATGGAATATTCAGATTGTACATCCTCAGGATCGATACATTAATCTCCCCAACCCCTATTTTTCTCCAAGCTGCAAGTAGCTGTCAACAGACACTTCTCATACCAGAAAGCAATGCTGACGGTGTCCAACTCCTTAACATGAGACAATTAATTACAAAAATTTGTCATCCCTCAGGAAACAATCAAACGTCATGGCATTCGCTAAATGACAAGTCACATGGAGTGTGATATTTTCAACCCAATTCATGGGCACAGATTTCTGAATATGTGGAACTGAACATCACAAATAAACCAACTGGTTTGAGAAACATTAAGTCAGTCAGTAAACAGAAGTGGGAAATAGGTCAGAGTAAAAATCACCATAAAGCAAAGTTCCAAACTCAATAGGGATATGACTTTCTGACCTGCTGCCAACAATGATGGAAATGTTATTCATTTCCCCCACATTTTCATGTAAATTTAATGTTTTGTGAAACTGTTGACTTACTAACCCTGGAGACTGATGATCTATTAATCTATAGAATGAGTCTTAACGGTGAACTCTTCAAGCAAGTTCTCTTTTATTCTCTTAACCTCTCTTTCTGGTCAAAATACTACTCTGTATCCCTCTTGAATATATCTGCTGGACAGAAAATGAAGAGAAACATGAATATTTTATACCTGTTCCCTTTCCCCCAAAGGAATGGGAGACTGATCCTGGAAAGTCAGATAATTATTCCCTAAACAAGCCATGAAAACAGTAGCAAAGTTCAAAGTCTATTTCTTTTTCATAAAATAAGAGGAAAGAAACTACCTGAAAGGTAGGAGATTGACAGAAAGCAAAGAATCAAAGGTGATTAAAAGAGTTGTAATGTAAGAATGCCTTGAGCTTGGCTTGGTTACTTTTTCTGCTTCTTGTAAAACTGTATGTTGCATTTTTTAAATGTTCCTCCAGCTTTCAAAATGTCACAGAAGAAAACTGCTTTTTGGTTCTCATTAAAGTTCCGTTAATTCACACAAGGGGTTATGAAAAAAATGATTTCTGTTATCAAGCTACATTGGACCAACAGTCCCACTGAGAACAACTGCAATAGCTAGGTACATTTTTAAAAGTCTGCTTTAAGGCATGAGGGAGCTATCAAATCAGCACTGACATAAAGGGTCAAGAACCCAGGGAGAAAAGAGGAGCAGGGAATGGAGCTTGATACTTAGAAGTGCTTTTACCCACAAGGTATTTTCTCATTCCCAAACAGTGACCAAAAGGCAGAAGAACCTGACCTGGCCCAAAAAGTAGAGACTTCAAAACTGTCTTGGTTTGGATTTTTCCAGCAACAGACTTTGAGATGCAGATTTTAATGTGCATCATTTATTTGCAATGCAAGGAATATCCAGATGAAGGCTGGAAATGGGAGGGAGAACCAACCAACAAGAGGCACCCTGTTACACAAGACAGAGAAGAAAGCTGACACTTAACCCTGAGTGACTCTGAGAAATAAAAAATACATACTTTCCATATATGCCACCCATGAGGTGATTGGGACTGGGATTTTTGTGCATCATTTCTTATCAGTCATCATTTGAGCGGTATTCCTTGAAAGGACGATCTCTCTCCTAAATACCTTCCTGTTTGTACCAATTGCCAATTATCTTAACCCCCATTCTGTGAGTCATTGACTCAGACAATATTTGAAAAAGTCACCTTTCGTGCCACTTGAGTAAGTTTGGCCAGAGGGAAAGCATCATAGGCCTGACAAGACTCCCTCCTCCAACCTTACCCATCCCACCTGGACTCCCCACTCTAGGAGCAGATGAAACAAGGCCATGCAACAAATGTGAAACTCTGATACAGCTCCTGCTCTTGGCTGTGTGAGATTCCCACCCAGACTTCTTTCTCCAATAAAGAGCTTGTTTATTTACTAATCTTTGGTGTCTCATTTATTCCTTTCTTCAACGTCCTGTTTCTTTTCTAACATTACTGAAGGTATTAATTAAATCCAAAACACTTCTAGCCTTATGTCAGTAGAGAGGATTTGTCTTCCAGAGGAGGTTATAAAGCATGAAGGTGCCGATTCTGGGGGCTGTCAGTTATCTGGAGCTCATAGACATGGAAAGGCATGGAGACACAGTATCTGCTATGAACTGCCATGTGTAATGCTCAATAACTTGCACAAGTTATGCTCTAGAATTCCACATTCCTCTTCCTGACAGGAGGGACAGAGTCCTATTTTAGTCTCCCAGGATAAGAGCAATCTCAGTGCCAATTGTGAAGCTCTGAAGACAAATGAGAGTTAAATGGAGCACTAACACGGAGGGAATTGTGGAACATGGAAGCAGGCAGAGGGATGGAGCATCAGGTAAGAGGAACACCTCCTATCTCTCTAACCCCCTCTGGCACACTAGAGGGTGGGCAACAGCACATCTCTCACCTGTAACTCAGCTTCCTAACCTCTTTGGAATGTCCCAAGAGACATATGACCTATTAGTAATGGCTGTTGCCCCCAAAGGTAAATTCTCCTGCTATCATGCATCCCCACATCCTGCCTGTTGCATGTCACCTACACTTTGCTACTTCCTCATTACATCTTCGTAACATTTCCTTGCTGGGGAATATAAGGAACATCTCAACTTCATTAAAGTTGGACCTGGATATGCTTCCCAGGACCATTTCTGTGGGCTAGCTTCATAGATAGCTATCAATCTCTTTCATCTCAATTTCTTCTTCATTCCATATGTAACCCCTAACAGGGAATGATACAAGAAGGAAGGGCAACCAGTTATAGATGCATTAAGCAAGCTACATCCAAAGAATTCAAATTCAGGGTTAAAAAATTATATCAAACACCTTGCCTAAGGTTATCCCACTATATATGCACATCTAGCCCCTTAATGATATAGCTGTCTGACAGAGCAGTAAAGCTGACAACAACAGCTACATACTCTAAGCTGTAGAGCTTTTAACATTTTCAGGAAACTGAGAAATTTCACAAAGACAGAGGTGTAAATCTTAACATCAGCTGGAGAAAAAAATATATATATATAGTTATATATATAGTTATTCTCAAAGGCATAACAGTGAGGCTGATGGTTAGCACTCAAGTGAAAACTATGACAGTCAGCAGGCAATGGAATTGTAGCATCAAGCTGCTGGAAGAAAAGTACTTCAATCTAGAGAACTATACCTTGGGAGAAGCATTTCTTAAAACATAAAACTGGATTTGTCATCAGTAGCCAAAATGTTTTATGTTTAATGTTTAGCCATAAGAATTATATCCTCAGAAAATGTTAGTAAAATACTAAATGGGGTCTACAATATACAGAAAACTCAACTATATCTAAATATATTCAGTATTTTCTGAAAGAAAGTTGATGAGATCGGTCAACATTTAAAGAGCCCAACAATAAGATATGTTTTAAATATAAGGATGAAGATGCTTTTCACAGTGGAAAACAGGAAAAATTTATATGAACTGCCAACAATGAACATATAGCTGTAATAACAGAAAAGCTGACTCTAAAATAAGAGTATTAGAGAAAAAAGTAAGATACTATATTTCATTGTAAATTTATAACTCATCCATCAGTTTTCAGGCACCTCATAAGGACAGTATATGAAATACATACGCAAAGTAGGAGATTTTGACACACTACTCTCAATAATAAAGAAAATAATAAGTCAGTAATATTGATAGAGATAAGGAAGTTTTGAGAAGCAAAATTTTCAAACTTTGATCCTCTCGACACACACAACACCATCCTCACCAAACTGAGTGCACATGAATCCCAAGATGATATGGAGTATTATTCAAAAATGATAAGATACTGTCAAGGAAAGCAAGCTCCAAAAAGTTTACAAGAATTAAAATAATTCCATGTGCATTTGTGACCAAGTGGAATGAAATAAGATACCAAAAACCCAAAAATATAACTATAAAATCTGCTGGTGTTTGACACAAAGTTAATGTGGCAATGTCACTTTTGAAAAATCTGTTTAATGGAAAGATAATAAAGGGGCTAAGCTAAATTAAACTGGGCCCTGTGAGCTAATGACCCTCACCAACACCCCAAACACCAGAAACGTTTCCTGTCAGCTAGCTGTCTCCCTCAACACCATCAACTCCCTCACCACCCGCAACATGTCCTGTGCTGCAGTCTTAAACAGAAAGGGTCTGGCCCCAGCACCTGCTAACCCAGCTTCTGCTGAGGAAAAAAACAAAAAAACAAACAAAAAAAAAAAACAAAAAAAAAAAACCAAGGCAAAGGAAACTCAGATTCAAACACTAGATGCCATTTCCTGACTTTGTTAGACAGTGACTGACTTCTGCCCTTTCCTTCCCTGGAAAACACATTCAATAAAACTTTACTTTAGTTCTAACCTCTCCACCTCTGTGGAATCTTCCACAAGCCGTGCTGAGCTACCCCTGACCCCAGCCGCCACATCAATAAACATAAATCACATTGAATCTTTTGGGACACATTCAAAGATTCTGGAATGAAAATGTATAGCCTAAATATGAAGGTATATTTAGAAAAAGAATTACTGTAAATAAAAGAGTAAATGCTGAAAGATTTCCTCATGAATTGGGAGAGAAACTAAAATGTCCATTATCATAATTTTCATTTAATATTCTCCTCAGGATCTAAGTTAGAGAAGTAACACAAGGAAAAGTAATTAAAATGACAATGATTTCAAAGAAGAAAATAAACTTTCTCTTAAATTAACATACTAGGTACATAAAAACATGTAAAATAAATCTGAAGTCAAATTTTCACCTTAATAATTGATTTTTAAAATCTTGCAGAATAAGAGGTCAATATAAAGCAATTTTAAATCTATTTAAGGTATCAAATTGGAAAGTATTTATAGTGACATAACTAGCACTATCATTAAAAACCATATATCGTAAATGTAATTGCAAATTATATACAATTAGAAAAAAGTAAAGAAGAGCTAAAGTAATAAGGGCAATAACCTTTTGATGGATAGGGAGGATAATACTGCAGAGATGTTTTTTATAGATTTGTAGTTTTCATGAACTCCCAATTAAAAATACATTTTTTACCTAATAACTTCTTCTAGAATTTCTATGAAAATGTAATTGGCTAAGAAGCCTCAAGGCAATCTTTAAAAAGTCCAAACAAAACTGACAGATCTACATAGCCAGATATCAAAATTTACTATAAAAGACAGACTAAGAGGCTGCTGTATGAGTCAAGCAAAAGTTAAATAGATGAATGGACTGGAATAGTCAAGATTTAGAAGTACACATAAACAGCATCTTCATGGCAAACATCTTGCTCCAGAACAGCTATAAGAGAAAAGACTTCTCAATAAATGATGTCTAGTCACTATTAGAAGGATAGGTGCTTTGTCAATTCCTACAGAAAATCATTAAAACTGACAACCTACCTCACATCATATAAAAAAGGAAAGTGTAAAAGAATAAAAGGAATAAAATGTAAAAGATACACAATAAAACTTTTTGACCTTGACGTAAGAGGATATCTTCATGACATTTTGAAAAAAGCAAAGCTTCTTACAGAGCAGTTATGAATAAAAAATGTTGATAAAATTATATTAAAATAAGAGATGACTAAGAGTGACAATATGAGCCCTAGGACCAGAGTATAGTCAGAACACATTTAACAAACAAGAGGCTTATATTCAGTATATGTGAAGAATTTATACTAAACAAATGTCAAAAAACAGCCAATGATAAATGGCTGAGTCTTTTGCAACTTCACAAAACAGGACAACTTGGGTCAATAAACACAAGACAAAGAGTTCAATCTCCTTAATCACCATAAAGATGTAAATTATTCCACAATGATTTATAATTGCATATACATCGATATGGCTGAAGTGAAAAGGACGGCAAATGCCAAGTACAAGACAGCCTGCAACTCCCATCAGTTTTACTTTGGAAAGCTGTTTGATCCTGGCTATTAAAGATGGACATCTGCCTGCCTTATGGCTTTCCAGCAATCACAAATCTAAATACAAATCCAATAAAAATGTACACATACAATGGCAGGAAACATTCGCATAACATTACAAATTTTATGTTTCTGCAAACCAGAAATGATGCAAATCTCAATAAAGATTTTTAGTGGAATTTCTAACAATAAGTATAATGCAACAAAATGAATCAATAGCACACAAGTACCTTTGAATGAAAGAAATCAACACACAAAACAGTATACATTGTATGATTTCATTCAGACAAAAAACCTGCAGTGAAAATGGTTTCCTTTGGAGGAAGTGGATAGCAAAACGAGCTGATGCAGAAGGACATTTTTGAGACTTTTTCAAAGTCTCACTTATTTGTGTACTTTTCTGTATGTACATTAAAATTTTATTTAAAATATTTTAGCTATAGATTAAAAATAACAGAAACTGTTAAAATTAAAAGGTAGGGTCAAATTATTCACAAAAGAAACAGAATAAAGTTCCAGCTTTGTACTACAAAGAAAATCTAGTTTCTTGATTTGTTCTTTATGCGATCTCAAGTTTTGAAAACATTTTGAGAGATCAAATTATTATGAAATGAAATATTACATATTAAATTCAAAATGAATAAATCGGAGTATTAATTCAATATATCCACAGGGTATTCTGGATTAAATGAGAAAAATCTCAATTATAGAATTTTACTATTAAAAATAGAAAGTTTGCCTGCCTGATGGATTGCATATTTGCATTATAATGAACTTAGACTAGTTTCCCTTATCACCAAATGGAAGTACCACTAGGCCCTCCAATAATTTTAACCCCAATTAAATATTTTATCTTTTCCCCAAAGCTGTTTATGTTTCTCTGTTCCTCATTGGTATAAATGACATCCTGGTCACCTAATCATTTTCACTTAAAGCTTCACTCCCACCCTTGACACTGCCCTCTCTCTTCCATTGATCCTTTCGCCTTATTAACTTTCACATCTATCACAACCTTTACATTCCAGTGACCAGCCTCTCATTCTAGCCCACAATTAGTCTCTCCTAGTTTACTGCAAACAGTCTTTTCACTTCTAGCTTCTCCATGTCAGCCAGGGCTATGCAAGCCAGTGGATTAGTCTTTCTTGTGGACAGCACCAATCATGTTCTTTTTCATTTCAAAAACCTTAATTGAGTTCCTATTATCTAGTGAATAACCCTGGCTATCCTTAGCTTGACCTTCAAAGTCGGTCAAAATCTAGCCCCAAACTAATTTCCAATGGGCAAACTCTATTCCAAGAATCCCGTGGTAATTACATTCACCTCATTTTCCTGCCTGTTTCTTTTGGCTGTACTATTACCATTCTCCAGAATGACTTTCTCCCTTTTTTCTACAACTCTAAATCCTCTGCAACATACAAAACTCAATTTGTCTTAAAGGGTTTTGCTACTGAGTGAGGTCATAAAAGCCGTAGAATCAGAACTTGTTTTAAGTATTTGTTTGTTTGTTTTTTAAATTGATCAGGCCCTTGAATCACCTGAGGAACTATTAAAAATAACCAATACTGGGGATCATATCCACAGACCCTAGAAGAGTGCAGCTTGCTTTCCAGAAGCCTGTAAATCATTAAAGAAAATCTCCCCAGTGTCGTTGTGGCTCCCAGCTGGAAAACAGCTCACACCTATGGCGGCACCCATGGGGCAAAGATCTACTGGACAGGTCTAAGCAGAAAGCTAAGATTATACCATGTCAGACTCCCCTCATAGATACCCCTCCACGACTACAAGATGAAGCAAAAGCAAGTTGTTTACAGTCCACTTCTGATAGGGCTGCCAAAGCACCTACTATCTGTAACTGTTGCCCACACTGGAGAAATTGCTACAGATAAAAAAAATGGCAGAGTTGGAGGCAAGTGAACAGGTGCAGAAGAAGCAACTTTTGGAAAAAGGGAAGAGTACATTCCCAAGAGATCACGGGGAAACAGAGAAAGAAAAATTGGAGACTAAATATTGAAAAATGCAAACAAGTGAACACAGAAAATATTTTACAGGCAGGACACCCAGATTTGACTATCACTGACTTCTTGTCAGAAAGGACTGAGGGCAAAGATGTTTGGAACATCTTTAATGCACAACAAGCAAACCAAGCCACCCCCATCAGCCCCAGAACCTACCGACAAAGTTGATGTCTCACAAAATATTTTTCAAAAATGTGGGCGGCCTTCCAGTATGCAGCTAACATGCAGAGAGTTGGTCAGAGGGTCACTGCCCTCCCATGACAAGAAAAGGCAGCAGGAGAATCTACAAAATGACAGTGTTTCTTGAACACATCAAAAAGCTGAGGCAGCAGAACAGACAACTACACTGATTGCAGAGAAAGCCAGGGAATGCACGCTGCCATCTTAGCTGAAACAGGAGGAAGAAGAGATCTACACACAAGAAAATGAGAATTGGGCTGAATTTTCAGTGAATTGTGAAAAGTTCAGTGATAGGAAGTGTAAGAGAAAAGAAACCCCTAAGAGGTGCAGGTACAAGGCCCCGTACCCAGCTAGATTGTCTTCTCTGCCAACTCACCAACTGGGAGAGAAATCTACAAGAGAGGGTCCGGGCCAGCCATCGGAGAGTCAATCCTAGTTGCTGGCAGATGGGGCGGGAGGGGGGGGGCAGTGGAGTAGTAGGACTAACACAAAGCATCCCTGGTTGCCTTCTCCCCACCTCATGAATCGGCAGCGAACCTGAGCCTGAAGACAGAGCAAAGCTGGGCCTGAGAAGGGGAGAGGAAAAGCATCCAGTTCCTGGGAGGTGAGGGACTCTGGACTATGCAGCCTCCGACAGGGCAGTGGTTCTCACCTGAGAACAGAGGACCACGGATCTGGTAAAACTGAGGCTGAACCAAAGAAACAAAGATTCCTTTTGCTTCACCAAACAGGTTACCAGGCACAAGCAACAGTGAAAAGCAGTTTATAGCTCAGGAAGATGCAAAAACATGGAAATAGACTCAGGTTATGAGATGTCTCTATAGCATACTTTGTGAAGTCTGACAGCTATTGTTTAGATAATTGGGTAAAAAGTAAGATTCACAAAGGTCACTGTTTCTTAGAGAGAGAGAAATGTGTTACAGAAAATATATTAGAAGCACGTAAACATGCTACTTTAGGGAGGGAATTTAGAGGAAAAGTGGGTAAGAGGTTTTATTTACATCATTGTTTTATTCCTCACTACAGCATTATATTTGCTTTA
The DNA here is from genome assembly GCA_004024945.1 of Uropsilus gracilis. Taxonomy (NCBI): domain Eukaryota; kingdom Metazoa; phylum Chordata; class Mammalia; order Eulipotyphla; family Talpidae; genus Uropsilus; species Uropsilus gracilis. The sequence continues at coordinate 24,795 of PVHY01011687.1, read as the reverse complement.
TTATTTAAGAATATTTTTATATTGAGGGGAAAAGGTGAGAAAAAAAGAATATTTCTATTTAAATTATTCTGTAAAATCTAACTTCATTACATATTATTGTGTTTGTTGATGTTGGTAAAGGTAGAGGTAAGCTACTACTTTCAAGAATTAAAGCTTTAAAGCACTACAACCTTTCCGGAAAATAGTTTGATAATACTCACCGAGGGAACTGGAAATGCCAACATGTCCTTCTTTTTTGGCATACATTTTAATTATGGACAATATCCTTTAGATGATAATCCAAAATACGAAAAAGACCATGTGCACAAATAGGTTTAACAATGTGCTCTGTTCAGTTTTTAAGAGTGTAATTACAATTTTCAACTCTAGAATAATGGTACCTCCACCAAGTAGACGTTAGAATTTTCTATTATAAAGACTACACAGCAACAATGAATGAACAATGAATGTAAATGGTTATGCCAGTTGTAAAATGAAGATTAAAAGGGACAGTGCTGCAAAACTGGGCAGAGACAAGGGGCCAAATTTACTAAATATATGACCTGAGAAATTTACCACTAAATTTTTACTCTACATTTCTATAAAGTAAATGTAGATTTGCACTACAGCAGAATCAGAAAATGAAAGGAATACACATATAAACTGAGTGCTTGATAAATATTAGTTATTAGTATTATTACAAAATATACAAATGGACAGAGAACCATAAACAATACCAGAAGGAAACAGACCACTATGAATGCAGATATATACATTGCAGAGCAAATTGGAACTTTTGCTTTTCTTGTATTTTCCAATTTTTTCAGAGCATAGACTATTGTGTTACCTTATAATTTAAGAAGTGATTAGAGGATGTGTTTTTTCTATTTATTTAAAAATGTTCTGCCTAGGACAAATCTATGCCATCTGAAACTATTGTCTCTGGAATGTTATTTCAGCATCCTTTCAAATGCCTAATTTGGGAGGAATACAAATCATTCCTATATTCTACTTATACTTGAACTTTTAGTTGTCTGTAAAAATGGTTCTCAGATAAAATTATCTTTTGCTGAAATACTTAAAGCTTTTAGAAAAAAAAACTTTACAGCCAATAAACACATCCACTCCTACAAACTTCAGCTGGGAAAAACCACGCTCCAGTCATCAAGAAATTGATAGAAAGACTCCATCAAGTGTGGCTGTGGACCCAGCTCCAGGTGAGGGACTTAGCTCATTTTGCAGCCAAAGATTTGTGGGGGCACAAAACGAATTCCCAACACGCCTGTGATTGATGACATTGCCCTAGTTCTGGGGAGTGTGACTTTATTCAAATATATCCCTGGACTGCTGACAACACCCAAATCTATACCGTTCCAAATGAAGGCTTGAAGAAGCAATGTTCAGGTGAACTGAAGAAGAAAATCATATGTTTGCACCAAGGGAGGTAGCAAATTTATGAAAACAATATGGGTGAAATGACAGGTTTGTAGGATGATTTTGGTACATCTGCATGTGAGCTCTCACTTGGCAGGAGCTTTGAGGGCAAAGTGAGGAGAGGAAAATAAAAAAGTAAATTCAAATCTTACTTATAAAGCTGAAACTGTTGCAAAGAGTGAGAAATTTAATTTGGAACAGAAGAGGGGGTATGTGTTGGCACCTGTGTGTGTGTGTGTGTGTGTGTGTGTGTGTGTGTTCCCCCCCAAACACCTCAAGGAGAAAAAAACTTTCTTTTCATCTGAGTTCAAAAGTAACATTAGAAAAAAATGTTGATATTCACGTGAGTGCAGTATGGGGGGGGGAAGCACCTAAGAACGTCTTCCTTGATAAAAAATAAACTTTTGTGTTGATTACTAACATTTCCAAGGACTTTCATCAAATGGATAAATTACTAGTTTTTCCCCAAGTGACTTCTGCTAACAATACATTCTCATATGTAGGCAGTCGATCTCCTCAGGTCCTGCTCCCTATACATGGGCAATCACAGCTGAAGTTCAGAATAAAAGTAAAACTACCTATCTGTCATCTCTGGCAATGCTATTTTCCTAGTCAGTTGATACCATTCCCTCCCTTGAAAGCCATTCGACAGATGTGCTGCATGTATTAAGTGTTTTAATGGCACTATCGCATTTTTTTATTACTGAAATTTACAGTTGTGGTTCCACTTATTAGAACTTAACTGCACTCTTTCTACAGACACATTCCAACCAGCAAAAGTAAATGAGAGGTATATGATCTACATCATCTTCCTACAGTAGCTGTTGGTCAGTCTATAATATGCAATGTGGATGTAGGAGTAGGGAAGTGTTCTGTCATAATCAGTTCTACCTATTTTTGCCATTTTTCTTTCTTATTTATTTGAGATAAATTTTAAAAGTAATTTAACAATATAATAAAAACCAGTTCTGAAAATGTAGTCTAATTCACCTGTGATTCCATTTCCATTTATTCATACAAAAGTCCTTATACTGCACAAAGCTGGTATAAGAAGGTTTACGGTAGACAGGCTCAACAGTGAACACAGGAGTTGTTCCAAATATCTATTAACTGAGAAGCGGATAAAATATTATTTACCAATCATACAAGGAAATATTATTCAGTTATTAAGAGAAACAGGCTCATGTGTCTGACACTGAAAAATCTATACGATTTAAGAAGAGCAAATTGTATAGTAAAATATTATGTGATAATGAAGTCATGTAAAATAACTGTATCATTATGTATTTATTGTGTGTGCAAGTTTATGATACTTTCTTTAATATTTTTATTGAAGCGTCATTGTTAGTATTTTGGAAGCATAGGATCTCCCCCTTCAGGTGTAGTCAGTGTAGCACTGTGTGCAAGTTTAAATGCATAGAAAAAATTTTAGAAAGCATGCAGGTCAGATTAAAAATGGCAGGTGCTGCCCTAGGAAGTGAACACAGGTGTGTGTTTCTGTGTGTACGTGTGTGTGTGTTTCTGTGTGTGCGTGCATGCATTTAATAGGTTTTTTTTTTACATTTATGTCATTGAGAAAAAATTATTTTCACATGAGGAGCAGAAGGCAGTATGTAACAAAGAACAAATAAACAGAATGTGAACTACTATGCTAACAGTCAGTAGTTTTTTCAGGGAAAAAGATATCATTTACAGTGAAAGAAATATTTTCTATAAAGAAATCGGAAATAATTTAAAACTAAATGAAAACAAATATTCTTACTATCTAGTATAATATCTGGCACATAATAGTTATTCAGTAATCATTTGTTAAATGTTAATAATTGTCACATGATCCCAAATAGATTATATCTCTGCAACTGAGTTCTTTTGTTTGTCAAGTAAACAGGTTTTCCTGGATTATTTTAAAAATCCTATTAAGCTATAAAAATCTTTATTTCTATGATAATATAATTATCAAGAGATTTTTGACACATTCAGTTTTTAAAAAAAAACCATATCACTGTCTACAGAACTAAGGATAAAGTTGTGTAATTTCTTAATACTATAATTTAAAATATATGATCATAGTATTTTTGCCTCCTACTGGAAAATATGATTTCACTGACAGATCATCCATTTCAGGCTCACCTGGAAACTTCTTATAGCTGTCGCTAGGAGGCAGCCTAGGAATTACCACTCCAGAATGAATTTTAACGTGAAAAACAATCATGGTAAGTCAGCAGAAAACTTAAATATCTATTTGACATTAGAATGTTAAGAGAAAAGAATGCTTCCCAGAGGAAAAATGTTTCATTGAAAATAGATAGAATAGTTTTATGAAAAATATGACAATAAACATGGGGTTATATATGAGAATCCATGAAAAGAAAAGAAAAATATTATGCAAGGTAATTGCAACTGATATTTTGATCCCATGTGGACTTAAGTTGTTTTAACTGCAAAAAGGGAAACATGTATTGTATTATGTTTTTTATAAATCAGAGAAAAGTATATAAATGAAAGTTAAAAACTATACATAAATGCATAATCTCACCAGCCACATATAATCCTGCTAACATTTTATCCTATATGCATCCAATCACTTCTTTCCCAAAGCACACACATATATTTTGCATGATTGAATTCATACTAGTTTACAATCTGCTCTTTCACTTTATGTAAATAGAGCATTATGGCTACACCATCATCTATGCCATAGTATCATAATCTTCCACTGGTGTATGCTTAAATTCTTTCCAGCTTTTCACTATTGAAATATGCCATAATGAAATAGCTAGAAAACACATGCTCTCACAATTGTTCTAAATTCCCAGGTAAGATTTCATAACAGGAAACAGAAATTACTTCTCTAGGAATGAGACTGCTAAAATTCTCTGTAGAAAACTATGAAACCAAGAAATCCTGTTTGGACATTCCAGAGCGCGATCAAATCCCCCAAGATGAGGGATAAAAGGAAATGTTGATTTTTATTTTATTGTTGAGCTTTATTGAGATGTAGTTAACTTGAAAAAAAAAACCAGCCTCCAAAATGGACAATAGATCATGATGAATCTGGACAGGCGCACACAAGCAAAGTGCTAAAAACCACAAAAAGGTACAGCCCATTCTCTCCAAAGCATCTCTTTTTTGAGGGTTTATTTTTAATTTTTATTTGTGCCATTTTGATTTCAGATTAAAAAAAAACCTTAATGTGGAATCTATCTTCTTTACTTATATCAAAGCACAAAAAACTGGATTGCTGTTGTGGCTGAAGTGTTGTTCAGTCGATCTCTACCATGGGTTCATCTTGCTTGACTGAAAAATCACCTTCCTTGGCAACAACTCCCTTCCGGGAGGTCTGGCAACCACTATTCCATTCTCTGCTTCTATGTGTTTGACTGCTTTTTAACAACATTTTGCTGAATTACTGTGGTTTTACAGCACCATACAAATTTCTGGAGTACCTCTTCACCTCGTGTACCTCACCCAGTACAAAGTTCTAGTGCCATTGCCACTGTTCTTCCCCTATCCCCCCAATTATAGTTTTCAGAGTATCTAAGAGTTATTTTTACTGTGTTTTATTATTTTGCTTTGGTTATTTATATCCCACAGATGAGAGAAACCATTCACTAAGTGTGTGTTTGACTTTTTGACATATCTCAAGTAAGCGGAGTCACACAGCATAAATCCTATGCTGGCTTATTTCACTAAGCCAATGTCTTCCAGGTTCATCTATGTTGCTGACTATGGCAGGATTACTTTATTTATTTAAAGATAATTAGCATTCCAATTCATGGATACTCCACATTATCTGTTGATCTGTTGATGGACATTTGAGTTATTTCCATGACTTCGGTTCTTGCAAATAATCCTACCATGAACACATGGATACAGTTATCTCTTGAGATCTTGATTCCAATTCTTTTTGGATATATACCCAGCAGTGGAGCTGCCAAATAACGTGACAGTTCTATTTTTAATTTTACAAAACACTGAAAAATGAAAAACAAAAATTAAACCACTTTATGGGTACCTAAAATGAGGTCTCTCATAAACATGTAGGTGAGATATACTCCCGGGGGTACAAAGTACGTCAGATCACAGGGAAACGAAATAGTGTGAAAAGGAAACATTAAAATTTCAAAGCAATGAATTCACAAAAAATTGATTTGCCAAGTATGAAGACATGCTTTACTTGGTGAAGGACAATTAAAACGCTAACTATGCAATCATTTCTATAATTAAAAAATCACTGAATGTCAAATGAAACTAGGTAAAAGCATCTTGTAAAGTGTTGTTAGTAAATACATCACTTTCCCCTTGTGTCTATGGGAAGTCCCACAAGTTTATAGCATTCCTTTCTTGAAGAAGAATTAGGACTAAAGATACATATATTTTAGGTTGTGCCTGGATGAAATTGAAAAAATATAGAGCAAAGGATAGATGGAATTTAAAAAGACACACAACAGCTCTTGTCCACATAGTGTTCCCTCCCCCAGCCACTTCCAAACTGTTCAAAATAAAACATGCTATTCACAGAGAGAGGTCATGGAATTTCATCCAAAAATAATACCCCTGCATCAAATCCCTAATACCAACAAATAGAGAAACCATACAATGGAATTAAGTGGAAAGAAAACCTTTAAGTGTGTGACCAAACATCTCTTTCTGCATCTTTCTTCCACAGTCTTTAGAAGAATAAAACCTTCCAAAACAGTGACAGTCACTGAATTGTCTCCTCTCTGATTTGTCTATGTAGTGCCAACTCTGCTCATGGCTGGAGACAAAAGAGAGGTGGACTCTGACAAGCAGTGATAGACCAGAAATTAAAGTGCATTCTATAAGGAGGGCTTCTTAAGTGTATGCCTGCTATTTTGAAGAAACAATACTTCAATTGTTCTCGCACCCAGAAATAATCTCATTGAAGGTGAAGTTTCTGTCCAACAACTGTTCACAAAAATGAAAGTTTTTCTCTTTGAGTCCATCCAGAGAAAGATTGTGGGGTGTAGGCTGGGTGACGAGAGTGACTATAATAGATCTCACAGCATCTACCACAGTTTTCTTTCATTCAAAATCTTTATTATCCCAAATATGTTTTAAAGGACTTTTTTTCTTAGAAGCTTGTAATTTCAGCAGTGACTAAATTTCCATTTTGCAAAATAAGCTGGGACAGTTATATGAAAAGTAGACAGAAAATAACCAACCCCACTAGCAAAGTCTGACCCCATAGCAGCACCTTTGAATATGTTTTCAATTACCAGTTTCATCCTCTTGTTCCTTCATTATTAACCAGAAAAATATTTTTGTTACTTTTTCTTTCTGTTTTTAATTATTTCTCCTTTTGGAAAATGGGGGTAAATGTTCCCATGAAATAGAAATACCCATGAAAAAGAATGAAAACCATCTCTGACCAGATTGACTTCATGAATACTTTGTCATCTTTTACTTAGATTAATAGATGTTTTAAAATAGATTGTCATGGGCTGAAGAAGCATTTTTCCTTCTGTGGAGTAAAACAGATATAAATATAGTATATCCACAAAGCTAGAAATGTTTCAAGGTCCTTAAATAAACTTTAAAAACATTATGAAGGGATTTTGCATTAGGCAATTAAGTAACAAAGGCCTGCAAGAACCTGCTACTAGTTCTTAAATGTTTTCCACTTCACTGTGCTATTTAAATTTTTCACAAGCCATTCTGTAAAATATTAATATTTAATCAGCATTTAGGCATTTCTATCATGAGGGTTCTCAAGTAAATTTGCAGATTTTTATCATTACTAATGTCTTCATTCTTTTCAACAATATTAATGAATCTGTAACTGATCACAATAGAATTAGTGGTTTAGAACAAGACAAGCTATTATTTTTTTAATAAATTTTATTATTATTATTATTATTATTTCAAGCTATTATTTTAAGACACTGGAGATTAGAAATATAAAAGGTCTCATGGCGGGGTACATTCAGGTTGTCAGGAGGTGTGTTTCTTTCTGCAGGATCTAGTGAAGGAACTGTTTTCTTCAGTCTCTCAGCTTCTAGAAAGCATTCTTTTTGGCTGGTGAGGTACCCCTACTCCATCTTCAAAACCAGCAGCACCTGGTCAGTCCTAGTCATGCTGTCTTCTCTTTACATCTCCGATTCCCTCTTTCACATGAAAAGATGTTTGTGATTCCAATGCAGGAAGACCTACATATTTTAAGGTAAGTTTTTTAAGATAAGCTTCCATCTGCAACCTTTACAATGTAACTCAATAGGGAAGTTACTAAAAGGAAGAGAAAATACTTAGTAGATCAAAATTGCCATTTCATAGTTTGTTAATTCTAAAAATTGAGTTTATCTAAAATTTTACTGTGGAGGATGTGGAGGGTCTGGAGGATCTGGAGTTCAGCTGTCAGCAGTAGTATGGAGCTTAATGTAGCCATCATTAATTAATCACAACTACAATTTAATCACAACTACAATTATCTCCCTGGTCTTGCAATATTATCAGCAGCTTTTCATCAACACCTCTGATACATCTGGAGCTTAACATACTGTCCCCCAGATATGGGTTAAGAAACCTGTAGGAGGAGCACACACACTTGCCCTGGCTTGTAGAAGACCTTCAAGAGTTCTGTTTTTAGTTTCCATTCACTTTCACCTTTTCCCATACACACACCAACCATAAGGATACCCTTGGCAAACAGTGCTTCAACCATCCCAGAGTCATCAAGCACTGTGAGAGCAGAGAAACTCAATGGAGTGGAGACACTGTTGAAAGCATTTCCATCTCACACCCATTCCTCCTGTTCTCTAATCTAAAATACCTAGGAGATGCTTACTCCACAGCTTGAGGTTTCGCCGGGGGGTGGGGTGGGGTGGAGAGATAAAGGGGGGAGGGTGGTAGAGAGCCATTCAGAGCTGAGAAAATAGTTCCCACATTATGAGCAGCTCTCCATGATGGAGCTCATCCCTTCCCTTATGCCCAAAGCAGGAGAGTCACAAGGCAGTGCCTGGCTCTGGCCCTTCCCATGAGAGAGGATAACTAATAACTCAGGAGAATCTGAGTAGTGAACAGGCTATAAAGCCAGAAAGAAAAGAGAAGGCAATGTTAACATAATAAAAATACACAAACTGAAGAATATACATCATTGAATGATTAAAAAAGAACTAAGAATTTAAAATAAATATAAGCACCCTCAAAGTCAAAACAGACAATGATAGCACATGAAAGAAGAACTAGAAGAACAAAGAAACTTATAAAACTATTGTATTACTTTGGAAATATAAAAAGTACTCATTGAAAGTAAAGTTTAGCAAGTCCAGGATAAATTTTGCAATCAACTAAAGTAAGTTCAAAAGTTAAAAGGGATTGTAACAAAAATAATTAATCGAAAGATAAGGAAAGGAGAGAACAAAAAAAGGAAGAGAAAAAGTAGAAAAAAAGGCAAGATGGTAGACAGAGCATAGTATAGCTATAACTAAAAGTTAACAATATTGTATGAAAGGTAAATATTTTTAGTCGGATAGAAATAAAACTGCTGTTTACAAAAGAAATGTTTTAAAGAACAAAAAGTCTAAAGTAAAGGAATAAGAAAGATATATCACAAGATTACTAAAATGATGTGTTGCTGCAAATATATTAGTATCAGAAAAGACAGCTTTTAAGAAAGAACTACCATTTAAATAGAATAAAACTATATTTCTTAAGGATAGAAAGTTTAACTGGACATAGTCACAGTAAATTTATTTTGCAGTTATTTATATTGCTATTAATAGACAGCTATTTTTAATATTTTCTTTAAAATTTGTAAACTATAGGCAATCATGAAAAATGGGGCTGTTAAATAAAATTCTTCTCTATATCTTTTTTTTAATTTGTCAAGCTTCAGAATGAAATAAAAATTGATATTTAAAACAAGAAGGCACTCTACTGAATAAGAGAAAATATTTGCCTATCATACATCTGGCAAGGGACTAATATCAAAAATATACAAAGAACTTATACAACTCAACAAAAATTTTAAAAAATAAATAAAACAATCAAACAGACAGAAGAACAAAATAGGCACTAATCCAAAGAAGACATGCAGATGGCCAACAGTAACATGAGAAAGTGCTGAACATCACTTATCATCAGTGAAATGCAAATCAAAACCACAATGAGATGTCATCTCACTCCATGAGAAAGACCCAGATCAAATTAATAGAAACAACAAATGCTGGCAGGGATGCAGAAAAAAAAGGGACTCTTGTACACTATTGGTAGAAATGTAGACTGATCCAGCCCCTGGAAAAAATTATGGAGGTTCCTCCAAAAAAATAAATAAAAATTCTCTCAAAATATTTAAAAGGATGTAAAACAATATGACTGTGTTAAAAAAATAAGATGTTCTATAAAAACAAAATATATATTAAAAGAGATCTATTATATGCGCTGGGAATCCTATCCCTAAGAATACGAGGACTAATTTGAAGGAACACCTGTGATCTTATGTTCATTTCAGCACTATTTCAATAGCTATATTATGGAAACAGCCTAAGTGCCAAGGTCAGAGTGGTAGATTAACACAGGGCATATAAGGGGAATACTACTCAGCTATTAAAAAAGATAAGCTCTTGCTATCTGTGACAATATGGATGGAACTGGAAGGAATTATGCTCCCTGAAATAAGTCAAAAGAAAAAAAATAAATACCTGGTGGTTTCACTCATCGTTGGAATACAGTGAAACAAAGTAACAGACAAAACTAACCCAAAACAAACTCTAGAAATATGATGGGAATTGAGGCTCCTAGGAGGGAAGGTCGAGTGCCCTTAAGAACAAAGAAGGGAGGACAATGTCAAAGGACTGTGGATACTTAGTGGTTATGGTAAGGAAATATACATCTCGCATATATCCTATTCCCCTAAATCATTTACAGGGCTGCAAATCAATGTTATCTCAATTTTAAAAAAAAAAAGCAAAATAAGAAACTCACAATTTTTTTTCACAAGGGAAGTTTGTATTCTCTAGATTAATATTAAAGGGCATCAAGATACTTAAAGCTCATATTGACCTCCTTTGGTGTACTTTGCGTAGCAGTGAATGTTTCATATCTGCTGGAAATACTACTGTTCATATCTGAAATTTGAAGCTGAGTTGAGCTCCATTCCTAATTATTGCCTCATTAGTGAACTAGGATTCTGTAGGACCAATAGATATGTGTCTTATTTTCCTATAAATATACAGGCTTGAAAGCTATGCAGAAGACCATTTATAGCACTGAATGTCAACAACACAATAAAATGTGATGGCTGCAACAAAAATAAACATGATTTTTTTTTCACCAAGAAGTATAGTGATCAAGCTACTATAAAACCTATTGCCTCTGTTAATAAACTTGAAATGAGAAAAAGGATTATTTATCTGACTTGAAGGGTTATTTCAAAGGATTATGTAATGTTGAGAAAAATTCTAAAAATTCAAAATATTTCTTTTGGAAAATATACATTAAATCACCAATTCTTAAATTTCTGCATTAATCTCTTGAAAGATTATTGCAGATCTTTTGAAAGATCATTGAGTCTTTTGAAAACATGATTTTGAACCCATCAAGAGTTTGAAACAGCAGTAGAGCTCCACAATAGAGCTCAATAATTTGCATTTCTAACAAATTTCCAAGTAATGCTGATGCTGCTGGTCCCAAGACCAAAATTTGAAAGAGTGAGGACTTTAAAAAAATAATTAAACTCAACTGGGAATAAACTAATCTCGAGTGTTTGAATCATTTTTTTCTACTCTAAAACACTGAATTAGTTTAATGTGAATGAGATTTTTTTCCAATGAAAAGCTACTAAACATGTAATGGGATATTTTCTATAAAACAATCATTGAACAGATCCAGAAACGCTCCATGTATCTCTATCTCAGGCCTGCTCAGGGACCTGCGATGTTTAATTACGATAGCGATCCACAGCCTCCTTCAAAGTTCGAGAGTCCCAGAAGGTGAATTTTACGTAGTGTTTGGCCTTTCAAATCTGTTCACATCATTGCATTTTATACTTATCCCTATTCCCATGAACACTGAGTCTCATTAAAGCAAGAAAACATTACAATGGAAACCACTCAAAGAAACCAAGGGTATCGGCGAAACACTAATACTTGTCTTTCCCCCTGTTTATCCGACGCTTCGTGTGCCTAACATACAACAGGGAATGTATGTAAGCAAAAATCTTATTAAAAGCAACACGAAGTTGGGAAGAAAATCATATGGGACATCAGACACAGTACCTTAAGTTCACATTTGGTGCAGCAGAACAGAGAGAGGATTCCTCCTGAGATATGTGACAGATCCTACGTTCTACTTAAAAAGAAAGGGGGAAAAAAGTGTACACAACAAGAGGAGTCAGAAAAAAATATCAAGAATACAGGTCCCAGATCACCAGAGGATATAATTATGATGAGACTAACCAGGACAAACTCAGTAAGTTCCAGAGATCTGCTAAACATTCTATCTACTGTCAACAGTATTATGTACTAGAAATATGCTTACTTACAAAGGTTTAAACAGGAGGATAAATCTCATGCTAAGTGTTCTTACCAAGAAATTCTTTTGTCTTACCAAGACAAAATTTCAATGTACGTTTACCTATGTCCATCTAGAGAAAGAGAAATGTGTATTAAAAAGATGAGACATAAGCATGATATAAAAAAATTCTGTTTTGTGTCCTGGCAGTAACAGATGTCATTTTTTTCAGTGACATAATATTCTAAGTTCGAGGATCTGAGAAGGTGGAGAAAACATATAAACAAGTGTGGAAGGATGGGTACCATGTGAATTAGATTACCTAGGAGAGAAGCTGTGAGGAAGACATGGTCTTTTGTATTATAGTGTAGACCTTTTACACACACACACATCTGTGACTGCATTCTTGACAAATTCAAGTTGTCTTGCTTTTCAGCACCTTTGAAATGATGCAGATCATTAAATATTATTTACTACTTCAGATTCCCCAGTTTCACAACAGTGTTTTCTCAGGTGCTAGATAGATATAATCACATATAATTGTCTAAAATACACTTTGTACGGTTTGCTTGAAACGAAATAGAGCACAGTGGAATTATTTGTGTATATCTATAATGTTCAAAAAGATGAGAAAATATTGTCAAATACATACAAAAATATTATGATAATTTTGCTGGTCATCATAATTTATTTACATAAAGAAGTGACAAAGTACCACTTATCAAAGAATGGTACTTTCCACTGCTAAAAAAAGAACATTAGAAAATTTGGTATTTTGATAACCTTAACCATGAGAATCAAGAAAACTCCTAATTTGGTAAATTATGACAACAACTATGACGAATATGTATGTTATAGATAGGTAAATGTGCAAGGACAAATGTATGAGACTAACTTACAAAAATGGTAATTTACAACAGAATTGAAACATTTCATTTTTGTGATTTTATCTATCTGAGCAATGTCTAACAATTCTGTGTAAGCCCTAACTAATACCTAGGTTTGATCTAATTACACTACCATCTCTAGTCCTTGGTCACAGAAATTATAGCAATTTCTCTTACCATCTTTGTGTTCCCTTTTTCATGATGCAAATCTTCAAACACAACCAGTAGCAAGAATACTATGATCTACCATCCCACACCCATTATCCAGTTCTCATATCAATACTTACCACTTAACACAAACTCATTAAGTTTCAATTCATTTATTGATACACATATTTTAACCAGAATATTTTAAAATACCCACTTCATACCATTTCAACAAAATTAAGTATGTTTCTCTTAAGAATACTTTTAATACACTGTGCTGACAAAGACAATTCTTTCTTAATGTCATGAATATTTGTTTGATTTGTTTGAGTTAGGATCCTACAAGGTCCCCATATTGCATCAAGTTGTTCTTTCTTTTGAATCTCATTTATTTGATAACATTCTGCTTGTTTTTATTAATTAAATTCATGTGTGCTGTCAAGTGTGCCACTTTCTGCATTTGACTGATTTCTTCCCTTATGATGTATGTATTGACTTTCTTCTATCCTATGTTGTTCCCATAAACTAGCAGGAAGATCTTGGGGAACTTAAGATAATCAGGATCAGGTATTTTTCACTTGCTAATACTTCATATCACTGAGCTTATGATTTTGCCTGCCCTACATTTTGGTGTTGATTTATCAGGGGACTCAGATAATACTAGGTTGCCCTCATAAAATTTCCAATCCAGCTTTCCCCTAGTGGTTTTAGGGTTCCTTGCAATGGTTGTGTAGACTCATTACTTTAATCAGAGTTCCAGCATGTGTTTAGAATCCTATCATTCTTTCATCTGTTATTTATTATATGAATTCTTATAAAGAATTATCCTTACTCCAAATAGTTGTGTTCTATTTGGGGATCTTCTCCATTCCCTTCATTGGAAGACTATCTTCCTATCGATGGGAGTCAAAAATATTTTCTTGACCTATTTTTGGATGTGTAGCCATGATCTCCTTGAGTGTCTGGGGAATGTTAAATAATGCCAATAATGAGCCAGATCATCCCAATGCATAAATTATCCTCAGGCTTACATCCCTTACTTTAGAAGCTTCATTAATTGCTTTAGCAGCATTAACTTTTAAAGGCCATTGGGGTCCCATTAAGTTACAGTTATCTTATGTCTCTATCTGAGTTGCTTATCCCCAGGGAGCAGTTTGTGAGTTAAGAGAACTTGGAGTGACAAAAGAGAGAAAGCATCACTTTGAGTTGTGAGTTAATGCTGAAAGAATAAGTTTTGCAGGAATAACCATAAAACCTATTTATTTAAAGCTTCATAAAATTTGACTGAAGTCCTCTTAATAGGCCAGTTCTTTTGAAAATGTGACCATATTTTGCAGCTTGATGAAGCACTGTGCTCATGAAGCATCAGTTTGCTCCCAACGGATGGGAGAGTTAATATCATGAGGAAAATAGGAAACAACTCTGGAACCTTCTGCACCTTGACTCTGGTGGCTGCCTTGAAAAATGCAGGTCATTAAACTGAGAGCAGTAGAGAAAGACAGTGCATATTTCAGCAAAATAACTGCTTGAAAAAAATCTGGCTTTCTGAGAAAAGAAATGCACACATTTAAACAATAACAAAGATCTGAAGCACAACCATAAGTAAAATAAATTCAGTGTAACAGAACATGTCTTTAGCTCCCATGAAGCTGTCTCTGGTGGACTTACGCTATTTCTTCCAAATATGTCTATATTCATCTTCCTTCTCTTAAAAACACACTTCTTCCAAACACACATAGAGCTTTAACATCATGCCACCTCAAAAAGCACTCTTTTGCCCTTTTTTCTCATTTATTAACCAGTCCTCAGAAAAGAATAATTAGGTTTCTGCTTAAAAAAGAGAGAGAGAGAGAAAGGAGAAAAGAGCATGTGCAAGCACATTAGGCAGAATCAGCAAGTAAAGAATCCGAGAAAACAAGGGAAATTGCATTAAGAATGATTTTTCTTTTCTCATCAAAAAGCACGAAGGAATGATGACCAAGCAGAATGGAAGCTGTGGAGCTGCAGCACATCACAGAAAGAAACAACTCACTTTACAGACCAATGAGACTATGTGCTGGCTCTGAATGAAGCAGGAGTTAGTTAAAGCAGAAAACAGACTTACTTGGAAGTGTGTCCATAAAGTACTTGGTCTCTAAGAGTTTCTCTCTTGGCCTTCTGATACTTCACACATCACTGATACTCATGAGATCTGCTTTCCCTGCTTACTTACTTCCTCTCCCCCTCTACTAGTCTTAAAATATTTTCTGGGGAGAAATTAAACCCCAGAGGTTCCATGAAATGTGGTGGACTTCATACTGGAGAGGGAAGATAGCAGTTCTCTGCTGTCTCCATGAGCACAGTCTGTGTATCACTGATCCAACGCAAAAGCCAACGAGAACTGCTTGGTAATCAAATATTGTACAAAAGTGAATAATGATGTAAGAAAATAAACAAATTTTGCTTTTAAAAACTCCTTGGCAGTGGAGTAATGGGATAGAGGAGAGAGATATAATGAGTTGGCTTGTAGGCTCTCTCCATATTCTTCATTTCATTTGTTTGTGTCCTTGGAAGTAAAATTTAGCAGTCTTTTCTGCCTACTACACTATTTTTTCGTAAAGAATCCAAAGGCATGTTTCCCTGCATTAATGTATTTTATTTACTCCATTATCACTTTCTTCCTTCTATTTAGAAAGACTTTTCTTTTTCCAGGGTGGCATAAAACTTTTCAAGAGCTGAATTGTTGATGTGAAATATATTTTTTGTTGAACAACAATGCATGTGTCAAATTTCCCTAAGACCAAAAGAACACCTTAGCCCAGAGACTAGGAATTTTAAAAGGGCACCAAGTACACAGCATTTGGTGTGCTCATGTGCTCATCGACTTTATGTTTCAGGAATTACAGAAGCCATAGTGTGGTCCTTTGGTATGTATTTAGGATTCCAATTTCAGTTTACATTATGCAAATGCATGTTAAAGGGAATGAAAGCAAGTTTTACAGGGGTACACAGGACGCTGAAGAAAAAGGTACATCAAGATATTAAACAAATATTTGCAAAATGTCGCTGCTAGTAGAAAATCCCCAGGAATATCAGCTCAAACATGAATTCAGAGAAGACATTTGCCAGTGGATTATCTGCAAAGATCAGCCTTCTGGTTTTCATTATGACCTGAGCGGGTCACAAGAAAAAGGTAAGCCATGGCATCAGAATATAGCCATTGCTCTGTTCTGTCTGTGTTCTCCCTCTGCCCCCAATGCTCCCAGAATTGCCAGTATGAAGAGGTGGGACCTTTGGAAGAAAATTAGATCTTGCAAGTGAAGAACTTGTGAATGGGATTAGTGCCCTTATAAAAGACAACCCCACAAAAGCTCCCTAGTCCTTTCACCATGTGAGAATGGGAGAAATCAGTCATTAAGACACCTCTCATTGGTACCCCCAATGTGGGCCATTCAGCCTCCAGAACTGTGAGAAATTCATTTCTGATATTTACCAGTACCCCAGACCATGGTATTCTACTACACAGTAACAGCAAACTAAGACAGCCATAATAAGCCTAGTGTCACCATTACCCAAAAAACCAAGTCTCATCTTCAAGAAGATAGAAACTTATATTAGAAACAATTAAATTTCTCTGAAAAATCTTAAGTGTTCCATGGACTCAAAGCCTTCAGATCAGTCTGGTTATTTTAACTCAACACAAAATGTTCATTAAAATCATATTTCTTACCACAACATGTACAAGCAGTCTTAAATTCAGACTCTCAGCTGAGTATGTGCTGTTTTGTTTGTGTTCATTTGGTTCATTTTAGGAAAGAAAGAGAAATAGAGGGGCTTCTTATTTCTCTGCATTCATGAGTTATCAAAATTGAAGTTTTAAGCAGAAATGACCAATTGCTATTTTAGAAACCTGTTCTAGTTGAATACAGTTTGGGTGTATTCACTTACAGAAAATACCCCCTTGTGTAGTTCTCTCTGTTCCCTTCTCCCTTTCATCCCACTCATATTGGGTGGGTTCCACCAATAACAGGACCTGACCCCAAGTTTCAGAACAAAGAGTCTCATTATTCCTACAATGGCTGATCCAGAATTTCCTGTTAGTGGTGATTCTGATAACTGCCTGTGACCCAGTGGAGTGTGTGTTTGTATGGAATTGTTCTCCATTCTGTTATCTTTACCTATTGAAAAACCTAAACTTTTATCTTTGAATAATTCTAGGTTATTGTCACCTTGTCTTCTTATCTTCTCAGACTGTGAACAATTCCCCCTCCATCTATATGGTTGCCTTGAACATATTTATAGAGTGACAATGTGTTTCCCCTGGGCTTCCTTCTTTGTACCTGATGATTGCCTTACTGGAGGGAGGCAGTTGGAAGGGAATCATGCATTCTTCACCCTTTAAAAAGTAAAGCAACTCAGATTTAAGATGTCACACTGTTTTATTGCAAAGTATAAAAAGAACTGTTTTACGGTGTCATTACAATGACACGGTGCAAGGGCTGGCTCTAAAAAATACCTCTGTCTTGGGAAACCAAATAGTTTAAGGCAGAAACTATCAAACAATCTCATGCTAAACTGTTTATCCATCAATTGAGAATAGAATTGTTTTCTCTAATGGAGTGTCTTGTCTTGTTACACATTTATTGAATATTGAAATAACCATTGTGGAAATTAATACTGAAGGGGGAAATCCATGTGTCATTTGATAATCTAAGGACACATGTTCCAAATTGAATAAAGTTTAATCTCAACAGTCAGAGACAAAAAACATTATTGGAAGATTTTATCTCTATCCTAAGAGGTTAGCTGCCCTCAAATTGCATAGAATTAATAAAATGGTTTTTTACTTACTTTTGTTTTACCTAATAATTATTTCCTTGGACTAATTCATCAAAGGTTAAAACTGACAAAAACTCTTAATTCCCACTAGAATTTATTTAGATAAAATATTTTTTCCTTTTGTATTTTTTTATAGTCATGAATCACATATTCAGATTCACAGATTCTTAGAGTCATCTTTTATGCATCTGTCCTTATATGCTTCATCATGTACCACACAGTGTGATAATCATATTCTTCACTAAAATGACTCTGGCCTTAATCACATATATAACTAGTTTTCTACAAGCAAAAATAGGTGAAACTATACCAAGTGAAAAAGCTATGCATGACAAAGGAAATTATCAAGTGAGTGAAAGGACAACAAATAGAATGGGAGAAAATATTTGCAAATCACACATTCGATAATGGTTAACATCCAGTTTATATAAGAGAAGAATAGAAATCAATCAATCAATAAACAAACTTTACAACTGGATAAAGAATTTGAATAGACATTTCTCCAAAGAAGATAGATAAATGGCTAGTCCCAAGAGATATTAAAAAAAAAGATGCTCGACATTAGTAATCATTAGGAAAACACAAATCAAAAGCACAGTAAGATGTAACCTCCTACCTGGTAGTATGGCTTTTATTGAAAAAGAGAGACAAAGTGAGAGGGGAACAGAGAGAGAAACAGAAGGAAATAGGAAGAGAGAGAAGTTGGCAAGGATGTCAAGAACCCTGCACACTGCTTATAAAAATGTAAAATTTGTACAGTCACGATGGAAAACAGTATGAAGAGTCTTCAATAATATTCAAAGTAAGACAGCTTTGAATGGTGATCTGAATGGATTTCAGAAGATCTAATGATCTTCTCAAAGAGCTAAAATCAGGAGCTAGGTACATATTTTCACCCCATGGTAACAACATCCACTCCAGCCAAGATCTGGAAACAACCAAAAACCGTCATAGGATGAATAAGGAAAATGTGGTATATACATACAATGGAATATTATTTAGTCTTAAAAAAAAAAGAAGGAAATCCCGCCATCTATGAAAACATACACAAACCTAGAGAATATTATGTTAAGATAAATAAGCCAGTTACAAGATAAATAAGCATTAGAGATCTGTTGAACAACACTGTTCCTATAGTAAACATTACCGTATTATATACTCAAAAATGTGTTCAGATAGCAGATTACATATTAAGCAATCTTACCACAATTTCTAAAAAATCATTTAATTAAAAAAATACATTTCTAAGAAAGTTGTTTATATGAATAAGAACAGTGTTAGTTCAGTAAGAAAATGCGTTCAACATCCTGTGGTTCATGTAATAATAGATTTGAAGAAATATTATGTATAATTAATAGAGTTTTACTTTTCTAATATTTTCACTTCAATAATCAGGAAATACTAAGTACTCTTACAATCCAAACTGGATCACGGTTACAAATTCCTCAATGGTTTGTACTATACTTAGAAAAAATTCATCTTTCTTATCATGGTCTTTGTTCTTTGCTTTATGTGGGTTCAGGCTATTCAAGTTTTTCTGGGTTTCAGCCCATCCCACCCATCCCAATTCATTCATTCTTCTAAACTTCAAGTGGCCATAGCATTACCACACTACACTTGCTTCAGTTCCTTGCAAATATCCAACTCTTCCTCCTCCTCAAGATATTTGCACATGCCACTGCCTAAAGGGTTTCGCTTCCATAATTCTTCTGGGATTGGCACTTTTCTCTGTTTGAATTCTCCAACTGTAAATAACAATGTAGTCTAACAATTATTGTATTTTTATGATTTCTTTTATATCTTTTATCTCTGAAGTTAACCTGCACATAAGCAGGAACTCTGTATTCCCAATTGTATCAATGCTATGTAGGACAAGTTATACAGGGAGGCAGACAACATATAATTAAAGAATGAACTGAACAACTAAACAATTTCAGGGTACCTTACAAAAGTCATGTCTTATTTTTTTCCTTAATATATAAATTAAAAAGATGATTTAATCAAATTCTAAGTTCTCATGTGCATTCACCCTCCATCGATAAGAACCAATGACCACAAATCTTTCTATTCCACCAAATAAAGATGCAAATACCTTTCTTTCCCCTTCCCTCTTCCTTCAAGCAACAGGAAAATCTTTAAAGTTTGTGACAAGAAATATGAACATGTGATAGATATCTTTACAAATATACTTCATTTCATATATAACATTTTCTATTGTCTCTTAGCAAATTTTGTCTCATGGCAGATTTCTGGATTTGGAGCCTTACAATGGGTACTAGATAAGAGTGTGAAGGAGGTTGTGCAAATCAATATCTAATACAAACAACTCAAAGGAAGGGCGTTTCCTTACTGATTTGATAGAGAGCCAAGAATTATCCTAAGGTATGTCAGGTCTGTAATTAGAAATTTTATCTTTAGAAATCTTCAATTCAGTCTTCTAAATTTCAAATAGCATTCTGCTTCAGCAAACTACTTCACTGAAGCAAAAGAATGATTTTACATTTATCTAAAAAAGATATGCCCTATCTTTTAATAAGCCTTATTCAAGGGTATTTCTTTGTGATTCTGCACTTAGCTTTTAGTTGAATTTAGTAGAATTATTTTAATAATAAATTAAACTACACAGCTAATATCTTAATAAATTAGCTCATTTCATCGCTCGTATCTTAATAACTTTCCATGACAATATTTAAATAAAGACAAGTAAACCAAATCAATTATTTTATACCAACCCCAACCCTAGTCACCCCCTGTCTTTAATGATTGTTAGCCCTGTGATGTGTGCCCAACAAGACATTCTGTGGCATTTATTAATGAACACACCATCCTAAAATGATACAATTTTTGTATTTTAATACAGTACTTTGTAATGTGTTTCAGTTTATTTTTTTCTTATCATTATATATCTTGGGAATCAGTTTGTGACAGAAAGCCATGTTCTATAACTCTTTCTAGTCAGGAATGATTATTCCTCACTTTCTCATGTCCTTCTGATAAAAATATAGCTTAATATTATAACAAAGAGAATGGCACTGTCATAAAGCACATTTACATATGTTAAAAATTTAATAAATGCTAGCAAATTCCTCTTTATAGTGGCCATATCAAACACAACCCCACTAGAGCTCAAGATACGTGTTACATACCTCTGCCCATTCTTGATATAAGAAATGGTTTTTATCATTCTATTAGGAAAAAAGTAAATAAATAAGTTCTATCAATTTTATGATAAAACACTGAAATCTGTAGTTTATTGAACATTGGTATTTCATCTTTGTGAATTCATTTTTCCTATCTATTATTGAATTGTATTAGATCATTATAAGTCTCCTTATATATCTGAAATGTTTCTTTGTAGGAATTCTAGATGTTATTTTGTTGTTGTTACAAAGGACAATGTCTATAATATATTTCCAGTTGTCATTTGTATTTAACTCTGTTGCACTATTTTTTATATGTTGGTTATCTTAATAGAATCTGATTTGTATTAATGGCTATCCTTATAAAGAAACAAGCTGACAAATTCTACTTAAAAATCTATTAAATTATGCTGTATTGGGACACACTGAAATTACATATTAATTTACAGACAATATATCTTTAAAATGTTGAGTCTCCCACCCAGGTAAAATGACATATCTCTACATTACCTGGTATGTTTTTGTGTCCTTCATGATGTTATTAATGGCAACAAAGTGTATGTGAGATTGTATAGTAAAAAAAATGCAATATTTGAATACACTGAAGTGCATGATGGCTATTTATTCTTCAAGAGCTCAAGATTCTCATTTCTAGCAAAAAAATAGAAATGAATCACAAATGTAGAGAAACAAATTGGTCATTAACATCACAATTTTGCCCCAAGATGACCTACACATCTATTCTATTTCTGCTATTTGATGTACAAAAGACATTACTTTCTATTTCTTACCACTTGAGAGATGGTAGAGTCTTTGATAGCAGGATAAATAGATGGTAAAATGTCTA
Organism: Uropsilus gracilis; assembly: GCA_004024945.1. NCBI lineage: Eukaryota > Metazoa > Chordata > Mammalia > Eulipotyphla > Talpidae > Uropsilus > Uropsilus gracilis. The sequence continues at coordinate 3,073 of PVHY01011687.1, read as the reverse complement.
TATATTAAACATTATTTCAAAAATGAGGCAGTAATGAACATATTCTAGTTAGAGGTCACTACATGAGATTAATACTTTATATAAATTCAAGTGATAAAAATATTGTTTGAAACTCCTCTAGGTGAAATTTATGCTATAAATTATGCTTTTATTGTGTGTAGTTTTAAACAACAGAAATCTCAAAAAATAAAAGCAACTGTTCACACTATTAAATGGAATATTTCAATTATAATTATCCTACAGAATATCAGATTGCATCATAATAGGGAAGTGTATCTGAACTATAGTATTCTAAAGTATTATTGTTTTTGAAATAGCATATAAAAACATCTGAATCACCAAAACACAATTGTAAATTATAAAGTAAAATGTGCCTTTGCATTAGAGACATCAATTAAGAAAACTTCTTAAAATGAGAAGTAGAAAAGGCATTTAGAGCTGTTACTTCCTAAATTCATAACAATCTAGAAAATTTGAGCTATCTTATTTCTCCTATGAGCAACACTAAAAATACTAATAATGGTTTGACCATAAATTAAATATGTAAGTATGGATACAAATGCAATAGATTGGTCAGACTATCTAATATTGATGTCCAAGAAGGCACACTGGTATTTAATTTGTATCTGGTGGTCAAAAATGGGTTTTGTAACATTCCCTTGTAGTCATTTAGTGATATTCCCTGATAGCTGGAGATTTCTGTTGTAATGATACACACTGCTAAGCTGAGCTCTATCTCCCAGTTTGCTTTCTTATCCTGAAAATGACATTTTTCCCTCCGATTCTCTGTGTTGTGCTTCCAAATTATTTTCCCTTTACTCATGATCACAGATGGAGGTCAGATTCAGAATCCGTTATCTTTTTACTTCTCTCTAACTTTCATCTCCCACATAACCACATATACTCCCTCTCCGTGTCTTATTCCTCTCAGTTACATGGTTCCTTCTTCCTGCCTCATTTTTAATGATGTCTTTTAAGAAATGGCGGCTTATTTTTATTGGTATCTCCATTTTACTCAAAACTGTCACATTTCTGTTATTCTCAATTGTATACCTTAATGGCAAGACTCTTTACATCCTATAAGTATGTTCTCTTTAACACACATTGCAATTGTTAAAGCAGTGTGATTTTTTGACCATAGCAACACCGAGGAACGATACCTTCCTATGATCATTTGTCACTAAATTGAAATTACACCATCAACTGCAAGAAGAATGTCTTTGAAAACATAATTTAACATTAAAGTGTCATGGCTAAATTACAAATTACTTTTCTGGTACAGTGTGTTAGCTTCCAATTTGTTCAGTTTTTGTTTTCTGGGGCTGTCCTAATTTCTTCTTCATTTTCTGAAGCATAGTCTTGCTGGATATAAAATCTTGGTTGACACACTTTTACTTTAAATATACTACCTCAGTGCCTTCTGGTTTCCCTGGTTTCTGATGAAAAGTATTCAAAATTCCCTGTGTGTGATGAGTCATTTCTCTTTTGTTGTTTTTAATACTCTCTGCTTTTGACTTTCTACAGTTTTATTGTCATGTGTCCAGGTGTGGATCTCTATTCTTGCCAAGACTTAGCCTTTTTTTCTAGAAAAAACAATTTTGATAGTCTTCTGGATAACATTAATAAAACATTCACTGCACATCACAGAAAACCAGGGTAATGGCACTGAAAGTCGAGTCTCCCATGGCACAAAGTGAGTCTTCAATAGCATAACTGTTTGGCTGATGAAGTACTGGGAAGAAATATAGGTTGGTTTATGTCAGTTTCAAAACAAAGATGGTATCTTGAACAATGTATCTAATGGGAAATAGCTTAGGCTTAACAGGTTCTCTTATAATCTATGATTTAACTTTCTATGGAGTAATATTAAAAATAGAAAAGGTGAAAGACACTGGCTGAGCCAAGTTTTACTCTAGTGGATGAACAGACTAATAACCTGCGAATATTAATTCTAAATATGCTTTAATGAAACAAGTAGTGATAGAAAGAGAGTACCCTGTATCATACCTTCTGGTGTTATGAGTCTCATGGAGCCCCTGTATTGCATCATGAAAAGTGAAAAACAATACATTGCTTTTCTGTCCCTAACCTATAAGTAACCCTTATATTATTTAAGGCTTCTCATCATTATTCCATTAAAAAGTGATAAATAGAATGTTCTTCCAATGTTTGATAAATTCAGTTAACTGTAGTAAATCTAAGATTATGCCTAGAACATAGGTTATATTTTATCACTTTATTTTATATGTTTCTAAACTGCTGCAGTTTGAACGGTTTGATTTTCAGTCAAAACTACATATTGAATAGTACTCCTTTATGGTAACTAAGTCATTTAGGATGATTTTGCACCAAAATGCAAGCAACAACATAATGCATCTTTATAGAACAATAGATAATTTATTGACTCACATAGCCAGAAATCCATGAACACAGTAAGTTTCAGGTATTGCTTGCAAAGAATTTGAAGTTCTTTTCATCAATTTCTCTGTTGTTCTCTTGAGTCTGACTTTTCCATGTGTTGGCTTCTTCCCAAAGCTAGATTTTTTTCATAAGTAGCTTTGGCAACCTGAAATCTAGAAATATGCCTCTGGAACAGCACTTTTAAATGAGGCTTTCAGTACTATGTCAAATAGAAGTGCCACCTTTGCTTTGTTTTTGGTCTAAAAGGAAATGCTTTCAATTTTCCAACATTGAGTATAATATTAAATGTACACCTGTCAAATATGTCCTTATTATGTTGATGTACAGTCCTTCTATACCCATTTTTGAGTGCTTTTGTCTTAAATAAATGTTGTATCTCACAAAGTGGTTTTTTTCCATCTATTTGAAATGATCATGTGATTTTTTTTATATTCCATTATGCTAATATAGTGCATCATATTAAAATGGTCTGCATATACTGAACTATCCTTACATGCCAGGGGTAAATACTATTTTATCACAGTGTATGATGCTTTAATATGCTGCTGAATTCATTTTGCCAGTATTTTGTTAAGGGTTTTTGCATTGATGTTCATCAGGAATATCAGCATATAATTTTATTTTCTTGTAGTCTTTTCTGTCTTTAGTATTG
>PVHY01011686.1:0-47072 GCA_004024945.1 Uropsilus gracilis | reverse complement strand
ACGCACTCAGGGTCGCACACACTCTCTGTTCCATCCGCAGTGGCCAGAGCCAGCCGTTTAAAAGCTGCTTCACATCATAACCTTTCTCTCAGGGTTTTCGGTGGCTCACCTGGGCTGGCAAGGCCTTTCCTGCAGTCCCTTCATGGCTGGTGCTTGGACCACTCCCGCTGATCAGTTCTTACTTTCTTCTCCAGTCTGCTGGTCTGTGCAGACCCTCTCCCTGTGGATAATCACTTCAGCACACTGAGCCCATTTCAGTCTTGGGGTTCTTCTCTCTGTGCCTAAAAACTTCCTCCCTCAGGTCTCCTCCTCTTTATCATTCAGATTTCTGCCCAGATGTCGTCAGTTCTTTCTCAGCTAGCTTATCTAAATAGGACTCTCCCACCTGGCTTCCTTTCTATGAACTGACACTACTTGATAGCTTACATATTTTTAGTAGACCTTGGGCGTCACTCCTTCCCTGGCACGCATGCCCCAGGAAGGCAGGGACTCAGTTCCCACACTTGTGGTGCTGGAGAATCTGAAATGCCATCTCCCGCAGGGGAAGGGGGTTGAAACGCTGAGGACTGCCTGCTTCAGAACCCAAGGATTTGCAGCCCCTTCATCAGTTTCACATGTGGGGCTTTCATGGAACTAAAGGGCTCAGCTGCTCAAAGAAAAGATGTAAAGTGGCTGGGCCACACGCTCTCTGCACTTCTTGCCAGGTCTGAATGCCTAAGCTAGGGTGACTCAGCCCTTAAGGCTCTGACATTTGGAGCTGAATAATGTGTGTTTGTAGGGGCTGTCCTGCCTCACTTTAGTGAGATGGCAGATGTACGTACCACCCAGTGGGCAAACTTTCTCAAATTTGACTTGATTACACATGGGCATGAGGAACGCTCGTGTGTCGGCTGATTGCTGTGTGCATTGATTCATATGCAGGCACAGCCATGCTCTGCACTCCAGGAGAAGCTGTGCTCACCCGGGCCAGCTATCCAAGCTGGGACCAGTGGCCTAGGGGGTCCTGTATCACCCCCAGCAGCTCTCAGAGTGCTCATGGTGGCCTTGCCTGTGGTCACTCAAAGCTGAAGCCCTCCAGCATGCTCGCAGTGGGTGAACCCAACACCCCAGATAAGTTGTGATGTGCTTGTCGGTAGTACACAGCCAGGGGGAGGGGGCACAAGCTGGGTGGTCATCACAGCAGCTTGAATGAATTTCACAAACATCACTGCATGAAAGAAGCAAAACGTAAGAGGTGCGTGCAGTATGAATCCATTTACTTAGGATTTCCAGACAGATTCCAAATCAGTCAGTGCCGGAGGGGTGAGCCGCTCTGGCCAAGGCCAAGGCTGCAATGGAGGTGCGCACACCTCAACTGTCCTTTGTAACCCCAGTCAATGCTTTTTCTTGTGTTCCTCTCAGAGAACGCCAGATCAAGTGTCCCAAGTGTGACAAGCTGTTCTTGCGAACCAATCACTTAAAGAAACATCTCAACTCACACGAAGGAAAACGAGATTATGTCTGTGAGAAATGCACCAAGGCTTATCTAACGAAATACCATCTCACACGACACCTGAAAACCTGCAAAGGGCCCACCGCCAGCTCCCCTGCGCATGAGGAGGACGATGATGACTCGGAGGAGGAGCTGGCAGACTCTCTGGGGCCAGAGGACTGTCGGATCAGCAGTGCTGTGTATTCAGACGAGTCTCTCTCTGCACATAAATAAAAGACATGAGCATTTTGGATGGAAAAGACACAAAAACACACCGACCAGTTATCCACTACAGCAGTTTTTGTATAAAGCAGTTCCTGGTTTTCTTCCCGCCAACATTCAGAACAGACTGAAAGCACTTAGTGAAGAGTCTGCTAGTGAAAACACCCATAAAAAGAAATGGGAAAGAGTGTATGTCCTATTTTTAAGTGATACTATGGGGAGGAAAGTCTCAGATTTTGAGGTCTGCTCTCTGTTTCCATGGTCATTTGGGCGCTGTGTTTAATGCCAGAGTCAGAGCTGCCCGCTGCTCAAACCTATCAGATTTATTTTAAATTCGTCCTCTTCCCTCTGGCCCTTTGACTCATAGTACTCTAAACCGGGTCCCTGCTCGTGGTTACCCTGATTACTGTTTGTGGTTCTGGTGTTTGACTCTCTGCAGACTAGCGTGATTTATACCCATCCCAGAATGGATTGGAACACAGCAGTGTAAGCTCGTTACTGTGCAGCTAACAAGTTTAAAGCATCGTCTGCCTTAATCTCCCCTGGATATGAGGGAGTATAAGGCAAATCTTCCTTCCCAAGATTCCAGCAGGTGCCTAGAGGGCAGATGAGACAGGAACAGCCAGGCTATAGGTAAGGCAGAAGTAGGCACCGACCAAGGGCCCAGTTCTGATGGAAGCCAGGGTGAGTGACCTAAGGCTCTCAGTCCTTAAGGGTCTTTGTAGTTCAGACATGTCTGTCTCCAGTGTAGCCTCCAGCCCTGGGCGGGGGGCCCTGGAGCTGTAGTGCACCAGCTAAGGCCTAGGGGTCATCTGACAATAGCACCTGTGAACACAGCAGGCAGTGGGGTTCTCAGCCCTAGACGGAGGCGGGCATGGTCCCGTGTATCTGGCTTCTCTAGGGAAAGTGTCAGGACACTGTAAAAACGTCACCAGCTCAATGACACGATGCCATACTCACTGGCGCTTTTGCCAGCTTAGACTTGCAGTTGTGCTGACGAGGGACCGCTGAGCACGGTGGATGCAAAGGGCTTGGAAGGCCCAGTGGTCGCCACGTGGTGTGTGTTCAGTGTCCCAGCTTAGTTTGTTCGTCCATCTGCTTTCACCTGGTCTCACACGCATCACCTGCTTTCAGCAAGAAGATGACAGCCTCGTCTTGACGGTCGATGTTCTCTCCTGCTCCCGGCCTCCACCTCCAGGCTGGGGTAGAGAGGACTCTGCTGGGAAGGTTTTGCTGCTAATGTATTTATGGAATGAATGTATTTCATTCAAATCTGTATTCCTCTAGGAAGGATCAAATAAAAACTTTTCTAAAATACAGGAGTTCTTTTGTAATGTCATTTTTTGGAGAAAAAGGAGCTGAATGAGTTAAAGGGGAGAATCAGGTGCAGGTGCAATGTCAGCTTTTTTTTTTTTTTTCCATAGCATGGTTTCTGTTTTTTGTAATAAAGAATCCTAACAGTTTATAGATTTTAAAAAACCAAAAATAAATTTATTTGTAGCTTCTCTTCAACAATCAGAAGGTAACGGTGTTGTGGCTCGGCATTGCAACATGTCAACAGCCAGCTACAGCTGCCTCATAGTTACCCCCTAAAGGTGGTCAAACCCGGCCTGGCAGTGTCGGCTTTTCCGAGCTTGGGAGTGAAGGCTCTGCCCGGTGCCATACTTCGAGGTCACCTTCCGAAGGTGGTTTGTGTCACAGCACTCTGTCTGCGCTGCCTGTTTGCAGCTTGCCTCTCCTGCCTGCTCCCTATGGCTCCCTAAGGCTGTGCCTTTACTCTGCTGCCTCCTTGGAGAACCTGGAGAACTATGGCAGGTCTGCTGTTGGGGAGGTGGGGGGGGAAGGCACCATGAGCGATGAAGGGGAAGTGATGCCATGGGGCAACATGGAACTCTCTTAGGGCAGCTCCAAGCTCCCTTTGTCAAAGGGATGCTGGTTGCAGCCACCTCTGTTCTCAGGGAACTGCTGCCAGAACTCCAGCTCCCGCCATCCCCTCAGCTCAGCTCAGCTCAGGCTGAGCTGGGATCCTTCATTTCCCAGAGCTGCTTGGAAAAGGTAGTGAAGGCTGAGGTCCACAGAAACCCAGGCAACAGCCATACGGGGAACCGCCTGGAAACCAGGTTGAGAATGTAGCTAGTGCTGCTTATTTCCAGCTGTCTTAGATGTCAGTGCAACATTCCGAGGCATTCTCAGCAGCTGCCTAGGTTAGTAATTGCCCTGGGACCGAGCCTGCTGTGCCATGCAGGTGGCCTCTCGGCTTGCTGTGCCGGGCACATGGTCAGTCTAGGATGGGGGAGAGGGGGGGTTGTGAATTCAGACTTCAGACTCTGGAGCCCTGCTGAGAGGTCTTAAGCCTGAGCCTTCCCCCCCACCCCCCACCATGAGCGCATGAGGGTTTGTAACCTCAGGTAAGTTACCTCACCCCGTTGCCACTGCCTACATCACAGCAACTGGAGCAGCCTAAGCTCCTGTGGCTGGTACTGTCTGGGTGTCAAGTTGCTGTGTGCCGCGGGTGGGTGGCCACAGTGCTCTGCATGCTGTGAACTCGGAGTGGACGATTCTTCCATGTCAGATTAGCCGCACTGACTTGTATGCTGAAAAAAATGTCCGTAGGAGTCCAGGAAGCCCTGCATTTTGGGCGGAACCAGCACGACACTAGCAACAACCTAGACGCTGGTGTGGGTGTGTTCTTGCGGTTCCATATGTGTCACCTCTTGTGGTTCCATGTGTGTTCACGTGCAGCCTTATCAGTGAGGTACTCGCAGCCTTGTGTGTGAGCTGTACGGGCCTCGGCCCACACAGAGGGGCTGAGCTGTCTCCAACTACATTCCTTCCTCCTGGGCCAGCTGGCCCCTGCTCACCCTTCCTGATGACCCCTGCTGCTCTGCCTCAGAGGAACAGCATCTGCCTGCGATCACTGGGCTGCTCTCGGAGGCCAACCACAGTGTGGCCAGGCACGGTGGCTCGTGCCTGTAAGCTTCAGCCTATGAAGCGGCCGGGGCTAGGGATCGCACTTCGAGTCTCGCCTGGGGGCCCGTAGGGAGACCTAGTTCCAAAAAAATAGCTGGGCGTAGTGGCACGTGCCTGTAATCCCAGCTACCTGGGAAGCTGAGGCTGGGGATTGCTTGAGTCTGTGGTACCCCGGGCAACGAGAGCCTGCGGTTCCACGGGCAAAAATAGCGAAACCTAGTCTCAAAAAAAAAAAAAAAAAGTGTCTTTGGGTGTGCAGAGACTCATTTGGTGCGGGCTGAACTGAGTCCCCCAAATACGTGTTTAAGGCCTGACACCACCCACCCCACCCCCCTGCCCCAAGTACCTTTGAATGTGATGGTGTTCGGGGGTGATTAAAAGTCAGGCTGTGTGGGGTACTGGGGGTGGAAGTCAGGTTACAGGAGGCATCCCTGAATCTAGTGGAACTGGTGTCTATAAGAACAGAGATGTGGATGCAGATGCAGAAGCTCATGCCAAGACCTGGAGTGTGGTGTGAAATACTCGAGATACATTTGAGATATGAGACTGTCATTTAGGAGACAGTCTACTACGTCAGCACTGTTTTATTTTTTTGAGTGGAAACTGGGTTTGTTTTTTTGTTTTGCAATCCCACCCTCTCTTTTTTTTCATTTTTAGATTTATAAGACGTATGGTTGTTGATCTCCTTGGGAATGGTCCCTGGCCCATGGTTAGCCCTTTGGGTCTCTTTGGAGCAATGTCCTTTTCTGGAGTAAGGATGCATTCTTGGGACACAGTAGACCATGCTGCTTAGATCTTCAGTCCTAAGTTTGCATCCAGCAGCCAATCCAAGCTTGTTTGGCATCTATCAATGCCTGCTCCTCCTTGCTCGCTGTCCCCTCCATTCTGTTTTCTGTCCCATTTTGCTGCACCTTTGCCTTGTGGTTCAGACCTCTGGCTTAGAGAACCTGACTCCAAGCCTTTGTCATTAGAGAAGTTCCTCGATGGGGACAGCCATCAGCAGATGGTTGGTCCGACTGGTCTCCTCGGTGTTGGTTTGCAGCTCTGCTGTGGGGCCGCTGTCATATTTCTGCCACCTCCCTTCCCCTGTGGGAAAGGGGTTTGCTTTGCTTTTGCTGAGGGCATCTCTGAACTGGGATTTAGCTCTCAGCCCCTGGTGACACTGTAGGTGTAATTTTATGTTAAGAAGTCTCTGTAGGCCGGGCATGGTGGCTCGTGCCTGTAAGCTTCAGCCTATGAAGCAGCAGGGGCTAGGGATCGCGGTTCGAGTCCCGCCTGGGGCCCATAGCGAGACCTAGTTCCAAAAAAATAGCTGGGTGTGGTGGCGCGCGCCTGTAATCCCAGCTACCTGGGAAGCTGAGGCTAGGGATTGCTTGAGTCTGTGGTACCCCGGGCAACAAGCCTGCAGTCCCACGGGCAAAAAATAGCGAGACCTAGTCTCAAAAAAAAAGAAGTCTCTCTAATTGATCTCATGGTCCTACGTTTGGTGGTTTTCTTTTGGGATCCTGCCCAGGAGTTGTGTGAGTCCAAGGCCTTTATTCATACCCCTCACCTCTTCTGTATCTGTAGTTGGGTTGGATTATTGGTGTTTTCCTTATCCCTCATGAGGACTCACTGGAGCTGGAATAAATCAGAGGGAAACAGTTGCCCACTTGCCAACCCACCCCATCCCTGCCCACACCCTGACAGGTTCAGGCCCTGGCAATGCCCGCACAATGCTGTGCCCTGATCACCTTGGGATGGTCTGAGTCCCTCTGATGCCCCAGCCAGGAAGGGCAGAGAAAGACCAGCACAGGTTAGATGGGGTGGCTGCCAGCCAGACATGGTGGCCGTCTGGTGCAGGTCGTTTAGGCCTGCAGGACACATCATTTTCCCTGACAGTCCATTAACAGTGTTATAGCTGCTGTGTAACAGTCTGCGCTTAGGTCTGTGATTATTTACAGAAGAGGGGACTGAGGTGCTGAGAGGCTTGTGTAACACGGTCACACAACTAGTTAGCAGCAAGCGTCTTGGGTTCTTCTGGCAGCCTGGCTAAAACTAGGTTCTCACCATGCCTGCATGTAGGCTACAGGCCTAAAGAAAATCATGCATAAAGAAAACCATTTAGAGGAAGCGTGTTCATGTCTATGAATGGGGAGTTTGTGGGTAGTGGGTATTGGTCTTGGGCTTTTGTTCCACAGCAGGTTCTCCCCTCTCCTCCCCTCCCCCATCTTTTATGCAGCTGCATACTTGTTGAAGCCCAGGTTGGGGGGGAGGGGCGGGCACTTCAGGGTAAGGCCAACAGCACTGTCAGTTTACATCCAGGATGAGGAGAGAAATGCCCTGAGGGAGAGGTGCTGACTTTGGGATTGACTTCAGCGATCTTCCCTCTCAGCAGACACTCCAGTCATCAGGGCCAGGACTGCATGTGTACACACAGGTGCTACAGCAGTGTCTGTGGCACATTTTAATTTCTCGTTTGTTTAGTCCCCAGAGAGCATTACAAAAGTAGGTTTTGCCCCCATTTTGTAGATGTGAGAATTAATATTTTCTACATTTTACATTCAGCGATTGGCTCCTTGGGAGCTGTCTTAGGACACTCTTGCAGGGCTCTCTCCCAGGCTGCCCTGCAGGCCAAGGTCACTGCCCCCTGGTGGGGCTGAAACCCTGCACTGGGGATGTTTATAAGCAGAGGACACCTTTGTAGGCCATTGCACTTATTGTTCAGAGACAATTGGTGCTCGGCTATGAAACATGAATCGTGCAAAAGCCTGGGAGGATCCTGGGTATTCCACTAGGGGCTTTTCCAGGTGCCTCACTAAGATAAGCAACAGTGAAAAGAAAGTGAGTTTGACTGGTTTTGCATCTGAGACTCCCCAAATGCAGAGTGCTTCAGGGCATGAGAAGAGCTGGGTGGTCCCCTCATTCCGCTCTGTGTGTATGTGTGTGTGTGTGTGTGTGTGCACGCGCGTGCGCTCTTTGGCGGAGGAACATGCTAGACCTTAAAAGGGGTAGGGAGCTGAACATACAAGGAAACAAGACTCTGACCAGGAACTTCAGTGTCCTCCAGAAAGGAAGCGTTGAACAGTTACAGTATTGTCATCCTAAGCAATGTCACACTGCTGTCACAAAGAATGAGGTAGTCCCTCTAACTGGAAATACCTTGTCTCGTCATTTGTCAATACGTAATACCATGCACTGTAATACCATGCACTGTAATACCATGCACTGTAATACCATGCACTGTAATACCATGCACTGTACAGGAAGAGGCAATGGCTCAACGGTCCTTTTTAATGCTACAGAGTCTTGCAAGTCTTGCAAACCTTTCCAGACTGTTAAAAGTTCACAGACAAAAGTCAAGGGCTGCGGATCAGATGCCCTGGTGTGTGGAGACTGGCTCAGAACGGAGTCGTGTGTGGAGAGAAGGCAGGCTTAGATATTCATTATGCAGGCTGAACCCCTACAAGTGTGGTGGTGTAGGTTTGCAGTTGGTGATTGTCACAGATGACAACCAGCGGGGGAGGGAGCTTCCTGACCCGAGTAGCCTTAGCTTCCCTCTGCAGGTTCCCTTCTGCAGTGGGGTGTCCCTCTAAGATCAGCCCAGATGCCAAAGACTTGGAGTTATCTGTAGATACTGCTTAGTAAATTCCCTTTGCTTAAACTAGCTTGAGGGGAGTTTGCTCAGAAAATAAGATGCCAATTAAATAATTGGTATCAGAAATATTGCAAAGAACAAATCCTCAAGAAAATGGGACTTGGATTAGCTCTCTGACCTGACTGGGTTTCAAGGCAGCTTGGAGTCAGCAGCTGTTAAGAGGATGAAGACAGCTGTGCACCTGGAACAGGAATGAGGTCACAGCTCACCTCCCGCATTCGAGTATACCCACGTCAGTAAATTCAGTTCAATGTAGGGGAACCTTTCTCCTCCCCTCACACAGCATCCTAAGACTCTTGGTGTTTTTCAGAATTCATGCAATTATTTTAATATGTAACTGCCTTTCCCAAGACTGGACTTTGGCATTATCCCAGGAGAGTCTGGTGGGTTGGCGTAGTCATAGGGCAGAGGCAAGGTGGTGAGAGAACAGGAATTATTCTGGTGTGGTCATTACAGGGTATGCAAGAGTCATCGCAGTTTTCACTGGATAGTGCTGAGGGCTACTGCTGGCAATAAGGGCAGTCTTCAGGATTTTAGGGGGCTTGGTTATTGGCATCCTCTAAAATCAGCTTATTGGCATCCTCTAAAATCATCCTCTAAAATCAGCCTCACATCCACTCCCCCACCCCCAGATATTAGTGCTTTTATGTAAAAAATCTAGCCGGGCATGGTGGCTTGTGCCCGTAAGCTTCAGCCTATGAAGCAGCTGGGGCTAGGGATTGCAGTTCGAGTGCCGCTCAGGGCAACACAGTGAGACCTAGTCCCAAAAAATAGCTGGACGTGGTGGCACGTGCCTGTAACCCCAGCTACTTGGGAAGCTGAGGCTGGGGATTGCTTGAGTCTGTGGTACCCTGGGCAACATGAGCCAGCAGTTCCATGGGCAAAAGTAGTGAGACCTAGTCTCAAAAAATAAAATAAAAATAAAATAAAAAATAAAAAGTCTGCTGAAGCTGTGAATCCACCTGTGTGGTAAATCAGTAACCTGCAGGATCGGCCTTTATCAGTGGGCAAAAGTTACCTCAGGACAGGTCCGAGCAGTTCTGAGTCCAGCCCGCTGTGTCCATTAGGCTGCTGCTGCGGAGGTTTGCTTCTGTGTTCAGATATGCTATTTAAGTTTCAGTGTTCTGCTCTTCTAGGAATTTCTCATTTTATGTACATTTTCAAATTTAGATACTTCTACTAAGTCACTTAATATCTGTAGGATCTTTAATGATGTCACTATGCTCTTGATGTTGGTAATGTGTTTTATGTACTGCTCATATGCTTATTAACTTCGTATTCTAAAGAGACAGTGTTTTGCTTGTTGACATTCTGTATTTTATGATTGTTTTCTATGACAATTTCTTGTTATTTCTTCTAATTTAGATTTTAACGACTACTTGATTTTTCCCCCAATATGCATTTGACTGTAAATCATCTCATATCAGCTCACATGTCTTACACTACCAATATTTTGATGTGTTGTACTCATTTTTATTTATATATGTATTTCACATCTTTGTATTCCCCAGGGATCACCCACCACCTTCCCTCTATGACCAATCCCTCCCCCTTCCTTGCTGTTCCCCCCTCCCCCCAGTTGTGTACTTTGGTTTGGTGGTTAGCTTATTTTGACTATTCCTCCTGGCCTTTTACTTGCTTATCCTATATCCTATATATTAGTGAAACCATTTGGTTTTTCTTTTTTTTGAGACTAGGTCTGGCTATTTTTGCCTGTGGAATCACAGGCTCATGTTGCCTGGGGTACCACAGACTCAAGCAATCCCCAGCCTCAGCTTCCCAGGTAGCTGGGATTACAGGCACATGCCACCACACCCAGCTATTTTTTGGGGACTAGGTCTCGCTACGTGCCCCCAGTGGAACTGCGATCCCTAGCCCCAGCCGTGGCTTCCTAGGCTGCCACCAACAGGCATGTGCCACCATGCCTGGCCTGGTTTCTTTCTTTCTGATTTGTTTCTGCCAATATTTCTTCTAGGTCCATTCAAATTTGTCATTTTTTAATTGATAATATTCCATTGTGTATATATACCACATCTTTTTCATCCATTCATGTTTTGGGACATTTGCGTTGTCTCCAGGTCCTTGCTATTATAGTGTTGCAGTAAACATCCGAGAACAGGTGCCCCTGTTGTACCAACACTGAGATCTCCTTTGGGTAGATTCCCAGAAGAGCAATTGCTGGGTCAAATGGTAGTTACATTTTCATTAGTTTGAGGGTCCTCCACACTGCTTCCCATAGTGGTTGGACCAATGTACATTCCCACCAGCAATTTAAGAGTGTTCCTTTCTCTCCACAACCACGCCAGCACTTGTTGCCCATTTTTTTGATGTGGGCCATTCTTACTGGTGTAAGGTGGTATCTCATTTGCATTTCCCTTATTGCCAGTGATGTTGAGCATATTTTCATGTGCCTGTTGGCCATTTGTATTTCTTCTTTGGAGAAGTGTCTTTTCAATTCTTCTCATTTTTTGACTGAGCTTATTTTGTTTTTGCTTAGTTGTGTGAGTTCCTTGTAGATCTTTGTTATTAAAACCTTATCACTTTTGTGGAGGGCAAAAATTTCTTCTCATTTGGTTGGGCTTTTTATCTGTTGTCTCTTTTGCTGTACAGAGCTTTTCAGATTGATGTACTTACAAAACACATGAAAGAACTTTACAAAGAAAACTTTAAAAAGCTGCTAAAAGAGAATATAAGGAGATGGAAAGACATTCCCTGCTTATGGGCTGGAAGAATCAACATCACCAAAATGGCTATCCTACCAAAAGCAATCTACAGATTCAATGCAATCCCTATAAAAATCCCAATGACATTCTTCAAAGAGAAAGAACAAAAACTGCTGAAATTCATATAGAACAACAAAAGATTTCGAATATCAAAAAGTCTCCTGACCAAAAAAAAAAAAAAAAAAAAAAAAAAAAAAAAAAAAAAAAAAAAAAAAAAAAAAAAAAAAAAAAAAAAAAAAAAAGAGGCGGCATTACTATCCCAGACTTCAAATTATACTACAAAGCCATAGTAATTATTAACACAGCATGGTACTGGTACAAAAACATAATCAGACCAATGGAACAGAACTGAGCACCCTGAAATAAAACCACACATATATAGTCAACTTATCTTTGAAATAGGAGTGAAAAACTTGGAACAAGGACAGCCTCTTCAACAAATGGTGCTAGGAAAACTGTGCCAAGACATGCCAAAAAAATGAAGCTAGATACCTCCCTCACACCTTGTACAAAAACTAACTCAAAATGGATAAAGGACCTGGATGTAAGACCTGAAACTGTAAAATACATAAAGGAAAACCTGGGCAAAACCCTCCATGAATTACAATTCATTTCTCGACACATCTACAGCTGTCAAAAAAAATGAAGGAAAATGTACTCTTTCATTTGATCCATTGCATGGCTACCCCACTATTACTGTACTCCTGTATTTCTCTCAAGGTCTGCCAGTATTTGCTGTAGATGCTGTTTTGGGTGCAGAACTGTTTATAAACTTCATGTTCTCTTTGTGTAAATCTGAATACCATGCTTGGTAAAGCATGCCATGTTTAGTCACCAAATTCTAAGAGTTGCCAAGTGCAGGTCTCAGGACACCTGCCTGTGTTCACAGTCTCTGGGCAGCGCTGGCCGGATCACCACCTTCCCTAGCCCGGACCTGCCAAAGTTTTATGAAGAAGGACTATTTTTACACCTAGATTATACGTGACAGATGGCATATTTAAGGGAACTGTTTTTTTAAAAATCTTTATTTTTTTCTGAGAAACGCAACTGCAGGCTTATGCATGTGGCAGGTGGCAAGCATAAAGGCTGCTGTCCCCACAGCTGCAGAGAGGAATGTCAAGTAATAGGAAATGAATTGTTTGTTACTCCATGTTTACAGCTACACATGAACCATTTTTTAGGTATGATCTTTATTAAGACTCCATTGGTGTGTCTGAGCTCCTGGTCCCAAATGGGCCGTTAATTGATGAGTTTCTTGTACTGCCAAGAACAAATCTCTCCCGTCTTCCAAATGCTTCATTTACTACAACAAAGACAAACAGTAACATTAACACATGAAAAAACTAAGAGCTTCTCTATCCTGTGGCAGAAATTTATTACTTTATTCCCACTTGTATGTGGGAACATGAATAACCAACTTAGTAGACAAAGTTAATGCTGTGAGTCATGTTTTTATATTGATCTCTTTACTTTTAAAGCTTAAATTTCTTTGTCCTAGTTTTATCTAACATATAGGATGTCTCATCCTTTCTAACAGTGATTCTTCCCTTCCTTTCCCTTTTATTCTACTACTGACTTTCTCTGTATCATAACCAGAATTTGGGGTTTTGGAGCTTTTATAAAACACAACCTGAATAACTCAGGGTCTGTATTTTTGCAAGAAAGAGGAAGTTTCAGGACTCAGACAATTCGGCTATATCCTGTGTTTACAGGATAAACCGGGCTACCTTAAAGTAACAAGAAAGATGGCTAGGCTCCTGAGAAGGGAAAGGAGTGGTCCCTTCAGAAAGGTGGATTCTGTAAAAGATAATTAGAAAAAAGCAATTCATTCACACACTGGCAGCTTGGAAGGGGAGGGCCGTTCTGAGAGCATGTTCTTCCCAGTTTTCCCGTTAAGACATTTCACTTTTAAATTCAAAATGGAAGGGTAAATCTGTGAATCTCAAATTACACTCGCTGTTCCTTCATTTCCTAAGCAGACTACAGGATGGATGCTGCACCTAACTACTATCGCAGACTAGTCTGTGTCAGCCTTTAGAGAACTCAACAGAAAGAGCAGCTGAGTAAGGCTCTTACCTGAAGAGACTGTGCTTATGTCCCAGACCCGAAGCCCTTCTCGCTGACCTCCGAAGGCATAGATAAATGGCAAATCAGGGCAACATGCAGAACAGAAGAGAACTCCCTGGGGAGAAGAGCATGGACCATGACTGAAGTGTTTCCAGAGAGCCCTAGTGTCTAAAAATCCTACCTGTGGCTACGAGAACCTGTGCTCTGATGGTTACTGATCACCAACTCATTACTCTTTCTCGCAAGTTTCCCACAAAGATAAAGGTCACCGTCAAGTTACTGCAACACAAAGCTGGACAAGTTCAGTGTGGTGGGGAGTTTGTGAGGATACATGTATGCTCTGACCACTTAGGGACTTCTCTCCATTAACTCATTCTATTAGGACGCCTACTAATCCTAATTTGCTAAGTATTTTCAGAACTCCTTTAAGAAAATACCAGAGACCGGGCACAGTGGCTCGTGCTTGTAAGCTTCAGCCTATGAAGCAGCTGGGGCTAGAATTCACGGTTCAAGTCCCGCCTAGGGCCTGTAGCGAGACCTAGTTCCAAAAAAAAAATTGGTGGGCGTGGTGGTGCGCGCCTGTAATCCCAGCTACCTAGGAAGCTGAGGCTGGGGATTGCTTGAGTCTGTGGTACACCGGGAAATGAGAGCCTGCAGTTCCACAGGCAAAAATAGCGAGACCTAGACTCAAAAAAAAAAAAAAAAAAAAATACCAGAGGTTATTATGAAAACATTTTAAAAACTTCTAATGTTTTCTTTATAAGGCTTTTTATTATGGCTAACACATTATAAAAAATGTAACCAAATATAAAAATCAAGATGATGTTTCAGGACAGGTCCTCTGGATGTAAATGTAAGCATTCAAGTACCAGGCATTATATATACTATAAAAATTGCTGCTGTAACACCTGTAATTTATGTAACTCAGTGCCTGGCATATGGTAGGTGCTCAAGTATTTTCTGAATGAACATAGGCTATTTCTAAATATGTTGCTACGATATAGTAACCAGTTTCAGTGTAGTCAGAACTAGTTAGGTGATAAATGGATTGCAATAGTTACAGTGTCCTAAAATCTCAAGACTTCCTTGGATGGTTCCGATTTTAGGGTGAGAAAAAATATATAGCCATATTATTATACTTTCCTAGGTCATTCCACTTTTATTCTGGAAACCCTTGCCCCCCTACTCTTAACCCATCAACTGTCAATCATGTGAGTTGGAAATGGAACCAGAGTAATTTTTATCCCACCCAAACTATCCTAAGTCATAAAGCTCCCAACAAAATGATACTCTTTAATGCAGTGATTCTGAGAGAGAGACAACCAGTACGAATGAGAAATAGAAGAAACTGAAAACAAAGAGGTGTCACCATTTTCATGTCTCTCGAGTGGATGAGGCTGGGCCTGTCTCCTAGTATGTCCCAGATCTTCACATACTTGTCTGCCGATGCTGTCACGAGGCAGCCCTTGATCTGACTGCTTAGATCAAGACCTGAGGGAAGAAAAGATTAGGCTGACACTTGGAAAAATACATTTACTTATTAAGGTAACAAATGAAATACTACTCTTGCTCACCAGAGATTTCATCATTGTGTGCATTCAGTGTGAAAATTGGTTTATCTGAACGTGCATCCAAATTATATACGAAGCCATCATCTGTACTGGCCTGGAAAAAAGTAAAAGATAGGGAAGGTCACATCACATGGGTAAGCAGTATAAACTACAGTGAAAATCAGCTGCTATACACCTGAAGTACCTGAGTCTATTAAAAATTAACAGGGACATAAAGGATTCACTTGTTATATGCTGAGTTCACTCTTATATGAGTTAACTTAGCTGGCAAGTCATGCATCAGGCCGCTGGCAGCTGGACGTGAGTACAGCTGGCAAGTCATGCATCAGGCCGCTGGCAGCTGGACGTGGCTGGGGTGTGGACTAGGGCTAGAGGTTTGGAAGCACAGAGGCAGACTGTACATCCGTGAGATGGGACATGCCCTGGGAGTACAGAACTGGGTGGTCAGTGTGTGGAAGACAGCGGTGCACCAGGCATGGCTACTTCAGTAGACTAAGGAGCAGAGCTCAGAGAGGAGGGAATAATGAAGAATGTCAGGGAAACAAAGGCACTGGGACTTCTGAAGAAAGGTGTGAGGAATGCAGTTAGTGTTTTGCAAAGCGCTTCAATCAGGAATGAACTGTAAGGCAAACTACAGACAATGCTGTACTTGAAGGGCGAGGAAACCAAGTCAGTCTGGGAGAGAGCTGAGCCTGCACACGGGGTCTGGGCAACAGTGAGAACAGGAAAAGGGGAAGGGCAAAAAGGGGTAACTTGGCAACTTCACTACAACTGGAGACACAAACAGAAGAGAGAGGTCTCACCCTTTAAAACTGGAAGGAAGGTGTAAACCATTTTGTTTAGAGCCCAAGTTCACAAAACATTCAAATACAATGGGACTGTACTGAGAGCTGCAAAGTAGAATCTGGCTAAAGAAATCCAGCTGGAAACTGCATGAACTTGAGTACAAAGAGATTAATCTCAAACCATTATTCCAGAAGCCTTATTTAAAAATGTCTACATGTTAAGAAAGTTGTTCTGGTTTTTTTTTTTTGAGACTAGGTCTCATTATTTTTGCCTGTGGTATCACAGGCTCAAAGCAATCCCAGCCTCAGCTTCCCAGGTAGCTGGGATTACAGGAGTGCACCACCATACCCAGCTATATTTTTTTGGAACTAGGTCTTGCTACGTGCTCCCAGCGGGACATGAACTGCGATCCCTGGTGCCGGCCACGGCTTCTTAGGCTGCCGCTTACAGGCATGCACCACCATGAGCAGCTGTATGTTTACTTTAGAAAAACTAGTAAATAAGGAAATAAATTTCTTTAGACCTTCCTTCCAGATTAAAGTTGGGATTTTGGCTTGGCATGGTGGTGATTGCCTGTAGGTGGCAGCCTAGGAAGCCGTGGCCTGGGCATGTAGTGAGACCTAATCCCAAAAAAATAGCTGGACGTGGTGGTGTGTGCCGTAATTCCAGCTACCTGGGAAGCTGAGGCTTGGGATTGCTTGAGTCTGTGGTACCCTGGGCAATGTGAGCCTGCAGTTCCACGGGCAAAAATAGTGAGACCTGGTCTCAAAAAAAAAAATAAAGTTGGGATTTTATTTTCTATGGACTGAAATGTCAGTGGAATCTGTGGACGCTATATGGGAGCCTGCCACCCCATAGACAAATACTGAAAGATCTTGTATTTTTTTCTGAGAGACAGCGCTACATTAATAGGTAACATTTACATTACTATCATTTGGACTGACTTAACCATTAAAACATAAAAAGGAGACTAAAAGTGCTTAATATCTAAAAAACACTAAGAAGATGATCAAAATCAGTAACTAAGATAGAATTTAGTGGCCTACTTTGGAATGGATGGAAATTAGCAAAATCATTTGTGTGTATTCTACTTTTTATGGTTAATCTATTGTTATTTTGTGAAAAAATACTTTATCTTTTGACTCTAAAATCCAAATATTTCACATCGTTAAAACAGAAAAATCTTCTCAGAGGTAGTAACTGAAGAAAATAAATCACTAGTCACCTACATTAACAAAACCTTCACAAGCGTACTTTTTTTTTTTTTTGAGACTAGGTCTCGCTATTTTTGCCTGGGGAACCACAAGCTCACTTTGCCCGGGCTACCACAGGCTCAAGCAATCCCCAGCCTCAGCTTGCCAGGTAGCTGGGATTACAGGTGCACACCACCACACCCAGCTATTTTTTGGGACTATGTCTTGCTATGTTGTCTGGGCAGGTCTTAAACGTGTGAACTCAGGCGATTCCCAGTCCCAGCCACGCTCCATAGGCTTGCGGTTAAAGGCATGCGCCACCACAACCAGCTTAACCCTCATACTCTTACCAAAAAATGACAAGGTGAAAAGTGATTCCATGTCACTCTCTCGATCTGCCCGCTGAATCGCCACATTCGATGGCTTTCATCTGGACTTCGACAGTCGTACAGAGCCACAGACCTGGAGATATCAAACAGTGTTAGAACTCCGAGTGGAATCCTCTTAAGTTTTATAATGAAATGGCCATAAAACAACACTGTGGAGCCAAGACCTAGTCATCTGAAGCCTGCTTTAAGATTCTAAAATAAAGGTGCACAAATGTGTTGACTGTCACTAACTGGTGGAGCAAGAACTTCTGTTCCCATTACTTGAAGGTTCTCGTGTGGCTCTGATGTCACAGCAGCCTTGATTGCCAGGCTGACTCCTCTGCTGACAAGAGGATCCCTTTGTTTCCAAGAGTACAAGGCAATTGCAAACTCCCCCTCTTTGTTGTGCTTAGAGCCAGGTAAACTGTCTCCAAGCAGGTTACGGGGGGGGGGGCAAGAGACATACTTTTGTAATTCTGCATTATTTTCAACTTGAAAATGTAAACAAATCACTTTGAAAGGATAAGGAGTCAAGACTAAAAACTGGTTGGCTTCCACTAGTGTGCTATCTCTCAGCTACACACCCAGGCTGGAAAAGGAAGCACACATGACTGCAAACACCCTTGTACCCTTTGAATGGCTTCAGATCTAAACCTCTCCCAGTATACATGCTCTGTGTCAGTGACCTGGCCATCAAGTCAAGTCATGGTCTGACACAAGCGATTAACGCAGAAGTACACTAACTCTGAGCTTACATCTCAGGAAGCCTTGGTACTTCTGCTTGTTTCCGATCTGGTCATGAAAATGTTTTGTGAGTTAGTCAGTCCTAGGATGATGTGAAATGGAAAAAGAAGAGCCAAATAAAAGTGGCCCAGCCTAATGAACATGCCAAGATTAGCAGAGTATCAGCTGAACTTGGCTCACCTTTGCATATTCAGGAGTTTATAGTTTCAAGTTACCGAATTTTGGGATGGCACAGTCACGGCCATGGTGTGCTCTGGCACCGCCCAGCCAGAGCAGCTACTGCTCAGTGACACCATAATGGCGATTCTCTGGTACAGGAGGACATGACCCGAGTTGAAAAGGACAAAATAAGTATTACTGAAAACCTTAACACATGGGCACTTCAGTAGTGTGTCCTATCTGAGCATAGTGATATTTTCTGAATTAGTTCTAGAGGATGAACTCAAAAGAATAATTTTTTGAAATGCTTTCTTACTTATCATATGATCCAGAAATCAGAGTCTGTGCTTCAAAGGGATGAAACTGGAGAGTCTGAACCTAAAAGGAGGAAACAAATGAGTAGATTAATACAGCTTTGATTCCAATAAAAGCATCTAATACTTGAGCATCAGTTTCTATAAATATTCCCCTTTCAAATTTATTCCTGTTTAACAAAGTAAAAGTGTACTACATAAAACATTTCCAAATAAAAGCTGATACCTTTTACTGTTCTTTTTTCATTTCCTTTCAGCCTTTTTTTCTTTTTTTAATTACTGAAGTAACAATATTGATTTTAATGTTATATGTTTTAGGAATATCTCTTTGAATAGATGTCACATATCACACCTACCACTCACCAAAGTAACAGTAACCCCACCACAGTCCACTGGACTCCTCTACTCCCACCCAGCCCCTCTAGAAACCTCAGTTCTGTAGTCAGAATCCAAGGGTTTGTTTTGGTTTGCTTTTGTCTGTTGCTAGTAAAGACTGACACATTGAAGACATAATCAGCATTCACTTTGCCTCATCTGTGTTCACCATATTTGTAAGTCCCTCAAATGTTAAAATATAGTCACAACAGCAAAGGGAGTGGTTGAATCTATCTGGGCAACTCCAGATGCTCTGGAGCCCCACAGTGCGTGTGAGCACAGCAGATCCCCAAGTTTTCCAGGCTAACATCTGTTAAAGTCTTCAGCCCCATCTGGTGACTAACATCTTCTTGTCCCTTTTCAGGACTCTCTGTAAATGTGTCACTAAGCACTAGAGCTCTAAGATGGGTAGTTATAACTACCACCCAGGGCTCTGGCATGCTTCAGTGAGTCAGTGTGCTGAATTATTTGGTAATTTACCAAAACCCATATATAAATGTGTGGAATTATTTGTAGCCAGTATTTGTCTGATATTTTTAAAAGTTCCTTTTATGTACTGGAGCCATCGTACCTTGTCTGTATGCACAGCAAGGCTAGCAGCTGGTTTCCCCAAAGCCATATCCCACAGAACTACAGTGTTGTCGGCTGATGCACTTGCTAGCACATTTCTGAGAAAAGGAGGAAACAAGTCAGGTAGTGCCTTAAAATTCAAGAGCATTTAATGCAGAATTCGAGTTATAGCATAAAAAGAATAAAATACTTAGGAATATATTTAACAGAAGAAAGAAACTGAAAATGATAAGAAATTGTCAAAAGAAATTAAAGAGCATCCTATGGAAAGCTAGCCTGTGTTCACTTATGGAAGGCTTACTGTTAAGACAGAAATACTGCCACCTGTATGTACTCTGCTTTTCATCATCACCATCATTTAAAGCTTTCACTTTGCAGATTCAGCTGTAGCTTTAACTACTTCCTCTTTAAATTCTAGGAGATTTGTTTGCAAAAAAAAAAAAAAAAAACAGTAAAAGTTTTGATTTTTAAATTTTATATGGAATTTATATGGAAATGCAAGGAACTCAGAATAGCCAAAATAATATTGAAAAAGAGCAAAGCTGGAAAGTTCATACTTCCTGATTTCAAAATGAGAATGTATCTGAGAAGTTACAGTCACCATAACACTAAGGGAAGACACACAGATTATTAACAAAATTGAATGAAGAGTCCAAAATAAATCCTTAAGTTTCTAATTATTAGTTTTTGAGGAAACTGCCAAGATTATTCATGTTTCAGTGTGGAACAGAACAATATTTTCATCAAAAGGTGAGACAAATAAATATCCGTATGTAAAAGAATGCAGTGAGTCCTTTATATCACACTACACAAAAGGTAATTCACAGTTGATCACAGATTACTAGATGAAGAGCTAAAAATATAAAGCTCTAGGAAGACAACATAGGTATTCATCTTTGTATTCTGGTTAGGAAAGAGTTTCTCAGATGTGACAGCAAAAGCATAAAGCACAAAAGAAAGCAATTGGGCATATCAACATGAAAAACTTGTCTTCAAATAGCACTATCAAGGAAGGGAAGGGCAACCCACAGAAAGGAAGAAAATATTTGCAAGTGACATATCGAGTAAGGGACTTACATCTAGAATACCTAAAGGCCTATCGGCTAAATAATGAAAAGACAATCTGATTATAAGATGATCAAAGGCTCTAAATAAACATTTGTCCAAATGGTCCATGCGGTTGATAAATACCAACAAAAAAATCTTCTAAACACTACCTGCCTGCCTTTCCACCCCCGACAAGGAACACTCCAAAACAAGAGTATGACTGCGCAAAGAACATTGCATCTTGCTACTGGCAGTATTTTACTACAGATCAAGGTCATTTTACTAGTAGTTAGCTAGGAATAACATTGACACTGGTTTTTTTTTTTTTTTTTTGAGACTAGGTCTTGCTATTTTTGCCTGTGGAACCGCAGGCTCTCGTTGCCCAGGGTACCACAGACTCAAGCAATCCCCAGGCTCAGCTTCCCAGGAAGCTGGGATGACAGGCGTGCGCCACCATGCCCAGCTATTTTTTTGGGACTAGGTCTCGCTATGGGCCCCAGGCGGGACTCAAACCGCGATCCCTGGCCCCAGCCGCTTCATAGGCTGAAGCTTACAAGCACGAGCCACCGCCTGGCAACATTGACACTGTTAGTATTAAAATGGTTATTAGTAACCACAATACGAACTCTCTGAGCCAGACTTTGGGAAGTATTTTAGAGCATTCTATACCTTCTCAGTAAAGAAAGGGGAAAGGATAACCAAGGTTTCAAATAAAATGGAGAAGGAAGAATTACAAATAAAGGAGTAGATGGTATGGGAATTGGATGGGGTAGAGGTGGACAAGACAGAAACATGGAAGCTGAGCACGTCTTGATGGAGAAAAGGGATTGTGTTTGGGAAGGGACTGAAACACCATGTGGAAGCTGGTAAGAATGCACTATCAGCTACATGAAATGAAAGCTGCTATGTAAGAATTCGGCATATGCCGGGCATGGTAGCGCATACCTGTAAGCTTCAGCCTATGAAGCAGCTGGGCCTAGGGATCGCGGTTCGAGTATCACTTGGGGCAACACAGCGAGACCTAGTCCCAAAAAATAGCTGGGTGTGGTGGCATGCGCCTGTAATCCCAGCTACCTGTGAAGCTGAGGCTGGGGATTGCTTGAGTCTATGATACTGTGGGCAACGTGAGCCTGCGGTTCCACAGGCAAAAATAGCGAGACCTAGTCTCAAAAAAAAAAAAAAAAAAATTCGGCATATGTAATTATTGATAGTTCAGATTTGTAAAAAAGAGTGGGGTTCAACACTATAGATTTGAATCTCTCTTCACCTGCCCCTTAGCATTAGGACAAACTACAAACAATTGTTTGGTAGCATATGCTTCATCTGGAGAAGCTCAAACAAAAAAACCCAGAAAACTCTTGGGCCCCTAGGGGCTGGGCACGGTGGCTTGTGCCTGTAAGCTTCAGCCTATGAAGCGGCCAGGGCTAGAGATCGCGGTTCGAGTCCCGCCTGGGGCCTATAGCGAGACCTAGTTCCAAAAAAATAGCTGGGCGTGGTGGTGCGCGCCTATAATCCCAGCTACCTGGGAAGCTGAGGCTGGGGATTGCTTGAGTCCGTGGTACCCCGGACAATGAGAGCCTGCGGTTGCACAGGCAAAAACAGCGAGACCTAGTCTCAAAACAAACAAACAAACAGACAAAAAAACCTCTTGGGCCCCCAATTTGGATCTATGAACTCAGTACTGGGGATTCAAACCCAGGAACTTGTACTTCAATGCTATCCAAGAGATTCTGATTTGCAGCTTGGGAAATATTGTCTTAAGGTCTGTTTCTCCAAGTGATCATAACCCTGAAGAGGTCTGAACACCTTTTGGTATACTAGCACTCTGAAATCCTCCTAAGAATGCTCACATATACAAAGTATTCAGTGTAATAGAAACCTTAAGGAAGTGAAGTGTGCCTTGAGTAAACCAGTTGGTCCTTAACCCCAAATGAGTTGTACTGGACTTAATGCTTACCCTCCCTCACCTAGCAGTCTCTCAAATCAATTATGCTATCAGGAAAATGGTGTTTTGGGGAACTGTTTTTTAAAGACAAGTATAATGTGTAGATGACACATGCAAAAGAATGAAGCTGACACCTTAACCATACACCATAATAAACATGACCTCAAAATGGATCAAAGACCTAAAAAAATGTATAAACTGCTTAGGGGAAACAACTTCCTAATAATTTCTTGGATCTAACACTGAAAGTGCAAATAATTAAAGAAAAATGAACTGGACTACATCAAAATTTAAAAGTGTGCATCAATTATCAACAGAGATCAACAGAGCTGAATAGGGATTACTGACAAGCAGGATTGATGTCCAGGGTATGTAAAGAAATCCTCCACTTCAACAAAAAAAAACAATCCACTACAAAAATAGGCAAAGGATCTGAACAGATATTTCTCCCAATGCTGGAATGAAAACTAAAACATGGAAACAAAGACCTGTGATGTACAAGCCAGAGAGAGAGCTACAGGCATAGAGTAAAATCAAGTTACAGCCTAACAAACACTGAACTATTCTTTTTACCTGATCAACTTATTCCAGGAAAGGTCGAGGACAGCATCACTGTGCCCTTCTGCTGAGGAACTCTGTAATAATTGTTTAATTTAATTACATTTTGTATTAAACTTCACCAGAAATACTGTATTAACTACATTTACACTGTATAAACTCCCATCAGAAAATTAATTTGAAAGATTCTTAGATTACTCTCTTCACACTGAACTTGCTTAAAGAAAGAGAACATCTTGTCTCCCTGTTTGAGACCCACTTACTCCTTACAGGGAAGAAATATAGTTGTTCTTAATCTAGGCACTATATTTCTGTAAATATCAACAATCCCCCCCTTAACAGTTTTAAAAGTTGTAAGAATACATGGATATTTAGAATTCAATATACTTGAGGTTAACAAGAAAATTAAAATTTTAATCTAACATATCTGGTCTGCGAGTAATTAAAGGAAGAATAATGTGCTAAGACAGGTTTTATGCAACAGAAATTAATTTTTCCATGGATGGGCTTTTTGGAACTAGAAACTACAGTAACTTTGTGACTGCCTGTCCTGTTCTACCAATAGCAGCTCACTGAAAAACATGTTCTCAGACTCCTCCCCTCAGTAACTCGTTTGTCATTAGAATTTAAATATCTGTTAATCTATTTACCTTCTTTCCCTTCTTTTTCTTCTTTTTCAATAGCTTGCTTCCAAGAGTAAAGACTGGCTCTAGAGAGTCCACTATATCAAGGTCCCACACTTCAATAACAGGGGTCATATTTCCCACAGCAATATAATTTCCTACAGGAAATTTATTAAATAATGAAATACATCACATGGTGGATTAATGGCTTCTCTCAAAACTCATATGCATGTTAGTGCTAAGATGCAGATTCTTTTTCTCGAAGTCTTGGGTGGGGCCCCAACTCTGTATTTCCAGCCAGCTTCCAGGTGGTGCCAGTGCTGTGCTGCTGGTTCTCAGACCCCAATTCGAGTAGCATAGACTCAGCCTCAGCTCCAGGGTCCTCGTTTTCAGGTAATCATAACAAAGTCTCCTTCCACCTTCACTTGCAAGGATGAAGATCTGATCAGATCATAAATATGAACAAGCTTTGCAAATGAGATGTAAAATATGAGTATTACCAGTACTTTTCCTTATCAAGAAGGGCAGAGCAATCAGTAGTGTGCACATGTGGCTAAAAAGACTCACACTGGAACCTAATTCTCCCTTCACTTTGGCTCTGCACATGTTTTCTGAAAAAAGTCATAACACTAAATACATTATGCCACTTCATATTAGGTTTTTATGAGATCTTCTTTTACTGTTCTATAATCCTAAATGCTTTCTAGCCTTTTCCTGGCTACAGTGGAGCAGCTGTCTGTATAACCTGGCTGAAGTATGGAGACATGTAGCTCAAAACCAACCAAGTGACTATGTTTTAAGGACTAACTAGATAATCTCCCAAACATGAACAACTCCAGAAACACTCATTCATGACTTGCATGGCTAGGAAAAACACACGAACTACCAATTGGTGAGTAATTTTAAGTTTTCTAATTACCAGTAGAATCATCTGGGCTGGGATCAAAATTCAGCCATTCCACAGTCAGAGGGTATGCAGACAACAGTATATCATGGTGTACGTAAAAGGAATCTTCTTCTTGATTATAAACTGAAAAGATCAAGAAAAGAGTCTTTAATGCATCAGAATAATCACATCCCATTCAAAAAACCAGACTATTAAACCTATAGTAGCTACATGTTTCAAGTGAAATATAGTTTATGACATTAAGGAGAAGTAAAGCTGATATTGCCAGGCAAAAGTCCCACCACCTGGTATGGTCTAAAGGGAAAGAATCGCCAAAAACTGTTTGTCTGAATATGTGATCTGTATGTTCCCTAGCTAAAATGGTGCTGTTTTCTGTTTCAACACCTATTACAGAAAACAAACGTTCACAAGGTTTCCATTAGGAGTATGTCAATCCTAACGTCTATCTGGTATAAAAGCCAAGAAGAAACAAAACAACACTGGAGAGAAAAACCTCATCTAGGAGTCTAAATGCTAGTTAAAAATGACTTCTTTAATATTTAAAAAAATAGCTCTTTCTCATTCAGTTCAGGAGCAAAAACTATCGTTAACATCAATGACTAGCTGGTCATGGTGGTACATGCCTGTAAGCAGCAGCCTAGGAAGCCACCGCCGGAGCCAGGGATCGCAGTTTGAGTCCCACCGGGGGCACACAGCAAGACCTAGTTCCAAAAAAATATAGCTGGGTGTGGTGGCGCACACCTGTAATCCCAGCTCCCTGGGAAGCTGAGGCTGGGGATTGCTTGAGTCTGTGGTACCCCAGGCAACGTGAGCCTGCAGTTACACAGGCAAAAACAGCAAGACCTAGTCTCAAAAACAAAACAAAACAAAACAAAACAAAACAAAAAGCATTAACTAAGAAGTTGTTAAAAAATCATAGTGAAAAAAAATCACAAAAGAAAGCCCAATAGGCATTTTTATAGGAACAAAGCAAAGATAAGCTAAGGATTAAAAAAAAAAAAAAAGAAAAGAAAAAAAAGCCTGACGTTTCTGAATAGATCTTGAGATCAGCAGATTCCTTGTAAAGTTCCATCATACCATTTTATGAGAATGCCTGTTCAAAATGATTAGCTTGTGGTTTTGTAAGAACCTCAAATATGATCAAAGTAATGAATTTACATTTAAAATGTATTTAACTATATCAGACAGATATTCATATTAGCTTTAAGAATGAAATTCTGAAACTATCCTTGAAAAAAGAAAAGCTGGAAAATTTGGAGTCACAAATCCAAATATAATGTAGTTTTAATAATGGCCTAAATTAGGCCGGGTGTGATGGCGTGTGCCTGTAATCCAAGTGCTTGGGGGCAAGAGACCAGGGATCGCTTGAGTTTGCAGGTTGGAGACTACCCCAGGCAACATAGGTCTTGACCTGGTCTTGGAAAAAGCAGCTGTGCGCTGCGGCAGGCACTTGAAATCCCAGCTACCTGGGAGGCTGAGGCTGGGGACTGCTTGAGTCCATGGGTTCAGGTCTACCCCAGGTAACACAGCAAGACCCAGTCTCCACCAAAAATAATAATAATAATAATGGCCTAAATTAGAAGGCAGGAGGAATATAACTGCTTTATTTTAACTTCTCAATTCCTCTCTAAATTCTAACATCTGTAACTTCATAGGAATGACTACATTAAGTTCTCACATGAGAATGCATAACCATCAATGATGACAAACTGTAACAGAAATTAAATTATTTAAAATTATAGGAGGTCTTTAAAAAGTTTACTAACTTTTTTCTCTTTAAAGTCCTCTTGAGCCAGGCACAGTAGAGCATGCTTTTAATCGCAGCCTATGGAATGAGGCCAGGACTAGGAATTGCTTGAGTCTGCAGGTTCAAGACCTGCAGGGGCAACACTGCAAGACCTAGTCTCAAGAAGTAACTGGGCATGGTGGTGTGCACCTGTAATCCCAGCTACCTGGGAAGCTGAGGCTGGGAACCACTTGAATCTGTGGTTCCCCAGGCAATGAGAGCCTGAAGTTCCTGGACAAAATAGCAAGGCCTAGTCTCAAATATAAACAACAAACAAACAAACAAATAAATAAAGTCCTCTTGATTTTCCAGATGACACTGGGTGGGCCATGGAATATAAATGATCTCTTCAATAGGTTTCTGGCAGACAGTCTTAGAGACTTAAGAGTTCCAAAACCCCCAACTAATAAGTGGAAGAACCACAAAGTAACCCAGAAGATGCCAATAAATTTTAAACCTACAGGTCTTAATTTTCTTTCAGATGTGCAACTGTGTTTCATCTAAAAGGCAGCTGCCTCTTACTTTCACTAACTGCAAAATTTTAAGACATCAATATAGGACTGAGTGTGGGTGGACTGGATGTGAATGGACTTGTCTGAAGATGTGTGCACAAGAACAAGGAACAAAGATGTGTGCACAAGAACAAGGAACAAAATACCAGAATTTTTCAGACATTTTGAAGATCTATGGTAAGAAGTCATTCAATTAATGTTGAATAACTATCAACATTATATCTGATTAGAGAATTCAAATAAAAAAGAAAACAAATCAATTTCTACTTCAGATTCAAAACACTAACTTCTGGCTGCAAACCATTCCCTGTACTGAGAAAGAGAATTGATGACACTGCTTCCAGAAGAGAGAAGTAGGTCTCTGGGTTGAATTTTTTATAAAAATAGAATGTTCTGCACAAGGAGAAATTTTTTAGATGCCTCTGTATAAATCACGGTTAAAACCTGTCAATGGGTATAATCTTCACCACATAAAGAAATCAGAAAAGAGACTGAGTAAAAAGTTACATTAGCTAGGTAGTGAGGTTATAATTTTTTCTTGCATTTTTATATAGTTTTTCGCCTAGGTTTTTCCCACAAGGCAAACATTTTTTTAAAACTGGCAAAATGTTTAACTAAAAGAAAACCTATTATAAACCCTATTATAAGTTTCCAGAGGATTTACTGCCATAAATTCAGGTACTAAAATGATAAATCACACTACAGGCATAGGCACAATAACTAAGAAATCTGTAGACAATGCAGGGCTTACCCATGTAAACAACTTAAATAATCACAGCAGGACCGTGTGCCTATAAGATCATTATAGTACTTATGATGACTACTATTTTAATATCACTTAGATAGAGAAGCTAGCAAGGGATAAACTTCATTTACCATGCACCTCTAAATTGCACTGGTCCTTTTCCGCTCTGCCACAAACTATGAGATTGTCAGTGGGCTTAATCAAGAAATCATCCCGTTCATACTGCTCCTAAAAGAGGAGAGGAAAAAAATTACTGAGTAGCAGCAGATATCTGGTAAGTTTTTTTCAAACATTTAGGTGCCTAATAGAAAAACTACATAAATACTTACAGTATCTTTCAAAGTGACGTAAGGATCTTGCTCGTTGCTTCCATAGACTGTAAGACCCAAGAGAGACTCACCAAGAGTTTCAGTATCTGTAAGAATTCAAACATTGAAATGAATAAGACAGCACTGTATTCTAAGGTATCTCATCTTTTTGAGACTAGGTCTCACTATCTTGCCAGGGGAACCGCAGGCTTACATTGCCCGGGATACCACGACTCAAGCGATCCCCAGCCTCAGCTTCCCAGGTATCTGGGATTACAGGTATGCACCACTGCACCCAGCTATTTTTTAAGACTAGGTCTCACTGTGTTGCCCTGGGCGGGTCTCGGGTCTCGAACCTACAGACTCAAGTGATTCCTAGTCTCAGCCATGCTCTGTAGCTGCGCTTAAAAGCATGCGCCACTGGCTAAAGTATCTCATCTTAAGACTCAGATGTAACTATTTCACAACTCATTCTGAATCACCTCACCCATAGTAGGGAAAGGAAATAATGAGGAAATTAAAAGCCACATTCGATCTTGGAATGCATATCTTACAATCTTGAATTAACAATCTTTCAATAAGAAAAATTAAACTCAGAAACTTCCTTTCAGAATTCTGTTCCGATTCCCTAGCGTACTCCTTCTAACCGTTACTCAAAAGTGCTAGAGAGGTGGCATTAAGAGTCTGCAAATAAAATTACCTTAACCACTGGAATCATACAAAATAAATAAATGGGCTAGAACTGTACATCTGATAAAGCACAGTGAAAAGAAAAACCACTGTGGAGTCAGGGAGCATTCAAGTTTCAGCTTCATTAAATTCACCAGCTATGTGACACTGGCAAAGTTATTTCATCCTTGGAAGCCTCTGCTCAGAAAGTCTTCTCTAAAACGAAGGTAGGAACTCCTCTCTCAATACTGCAGATAAAGAAAGCTGAGTTACAGATTATTATATCTGCTATTTGCAATAAAATAATGCATATTTCTAGATCTTACATTAGTGGGTAAGAGCTTATTTTCTAAACTAGTACAGGAAACATGCTGTCTGCCCAGGTCTTCATTAAGCCAGACATTCTAACTAATTTAAAGGACAATAAAATCTTGGAGTAAAGCTTTGGCAAATCAGAAGACCTAATGCATTGCACTTGTGATGAAAAAGCAGCAGAAGGGAGTGAGTTCTAACCTGGATCGCCTTCCTCATCATATTTATCTAAGTCATACTCCGCGAGCTCATCATCATCCAGCGTCCTGTCGTCCTCTGGGTCGCCATCCTCCACAGGCTCCCTGGGCCGTGCCTGGGTACGAGCACTCCGCATACCGTCCTCTGAAGGATCGCCTGTCTCTTCCTCATCACTGCCACCTTCTTCTCTGTACCGATGAGAAAAAGACAATCACCCAAACAGCACCATGCAATGACAAGACCACCATGTCATCATCATTTAAGATTTACACTGCATCTAGAAGTGCCTACAGACATCAGGACCCCTAAACTTACTGTAATTTTTCTTTTGCTTCGGTAATGAGACGTTTTACTTCTTCTTTACTAAGTTCTACCTATAAAAGAGCAACAGTTCATTAGAAAATGTATCATGAAATCATTAGCAGTCTTTAAAGAGGTTCGCAAACTAATGTAAAGTAAGACTTCAAGAGAAATCCTAAGAATCATACTCAATTCAGATACTTTAAATTCAATATTGAGTTTTTGCAGGCCCTTACAATTAAGGTTGTTCCTCAATTGAAACTTTTCAAACTCCATATTCATGTTCTTTACCTTTCTCCAGTCTTTGCAAACAAACACTTGTGTAAATTAGCTTGATGATAGCTGGTCTCACTTTCTTCCAAGGAAAATCTTTTTAATGAAAGGAAGATGTGGAACGTGGAATAAGGTAGAGAGATGGAGTTTCATATAAGAGAACACCTCCTATCCCTAGCCCCCTCTGGCTCACTAGAGGGTGGTTGGCAGCACATCTCTCACCTGTAACTCAGCTTCCTAACCTCTTTGGAATGTCTCAAGAGACAGATGGCCTATCAGCAATGACCGTTGCCCCCAAAGGTAAACTCTTCTGTTATCACGCATCCCAAAGGTAAACTCTTCTATTATCACGCATCCCTGCATCCTGCCTACTGCATGTCACATACACTTTGCTACTTCCTCTCACATCATTGTAACTTTTCCTTGTTGAGGTATCTAAGTGGCTTCTCAGTTTCATTAAAGTTGGACCTGGACATGCTTACAGGAGGCCACAGGATCCCCATTCTTTGGGCTCGCCTCACAGATCGCTATCAATCTCTTCCATCTCAATTTCTTCTTCATTCCACAAGTGACTCCTAACAGGAAGAAGTACTTGGCATGACTTTAATGAATGCTTTAGTAAACTGTTAGAGAATTTTAATATCCTACTACTACATCAATGCAAACACTACAAATATACATTCCTGAATCTAGCTGACATCCAACACAAGTAAGTTATGGAAATATCTACAAGTTGAGTAACATAAGTTGGTAACTGAATAATTTTGGTATGATTCTATTTTTCAGATTCTCCTTCTTCGTCAGCTGAATTATCCCCTTTCAACAGAGTTGCACAGGCCCCATAGTCTTGGTGGTTTCAACTGTCTCTACAACCAACCAATGTGAAGTTCTGGGATTAAGCTGCTCTCAAGACTGTATTCTTTACCTTGGGTGAATGAAACCATCAAATGGCTAAAGCCTGTATTTCTACTGCATAGGGAAAAGTCTAATCTGTAAATATGTCCAGAGAACGATGGAGATTTTTGTGTCTTTTAAATATGAAGACCATTATTTCAAAAGTAGCTCTTCACATTCTCAGACATTAAGTCTCTTACATGAAATGATCACCTTTATTTAACTTAACTGGTTTTAATCATGTCTACATGTCCACACTTGGAAGTCAAGCTGTCAGCATATGCATATTTATTCATTTGTATTTTTCTAGAGATTTTCTAGAGATTCCAATATATATCATGGATTTACAAACAGCAAAAATTACACAGTATTTAAACAGTCAATGTACATATCTTAAGTCAATTTTTTCCCAAGAAATAGTTAAGGAGCGTACTCAAGTTGTTGCACTACCTTTTCATCTCTTTCTATGCTCTCTGTGGGTGTCCCTAAAACAAATCAACCTTGCCTTGGTCCTATGCTCTTTCTCCAATGACTACCACCAAGTGCTCACTCATGAAGCAGACACTTCCTTGCAAAGTTCATTCTTTCTCCAGATTAAAACTCCCACCTCTGAATTGATTACTCCAAACTTTTCCCTCTCTATCCCTGGAACACTCCAGTTCCATTTTACCAGTTGTCTTTAAGACTACTTGGACAACTACTTGTTCAAAATTGAAGTCACATTCTGCTTCCAAATTGGCATTCCATCACCTACTCAATACTCCATTACCTTTTAAAACATCCATATTACACTAAACCATAAACTCCTCTAGATAGAAACTAATCTGTCATTGTGTGCTTAAGTGTACAGTTTAGTACTCATTCCATGGTAGGAATGGCTGAAGGAATCACCCCATCCAGAAAAAGTCTCTAACAACATGGATATCCTTTTGAGGGATGAAGGATGTATTACTTATTAAGCCTTTCAACTATTTGAAATAAAATTCCAGAATATATTTGATTTATATTTCTAATACTTTAAATGTATGGCCTTTGGAAGGCAGTGATTTCTTTATGTTTCTATATTTTGGAACCAGTTGGGGATCATCCAAAAATTACTGATGCAATTATACAATTATGTATTGTAAAAAATCCAAAAATAAAATTTAAAACAAAAAACAAAAATTACTGATGCCTGTGCCCCACTTTCAAGTATTGTGATTTTACTGGTCTGGAATGGAGACTAGAACTTTAAAGACATCCCAGGAGAGTCTAACGTGCAGACAGGACTAAAGTGTTGCATGAAGCGTTTACAGAAAGAAGTTGACTATTGCACATCTCCAGAAAGTGTTATTAAGTGTAATTAAAAGACTTATTTTCTAGTTTTCGTGTTAGCGATTACTGCCAAAAACTCCCAATTCAAATCCCAGCCTCAGGACTTTGTCATTTAGACAGCAGTTTTTCTACATAGCTTTTAACTCTTCCGCTCCTCAGAACGCTGAGCTCACTGCGGGGAAATGGAGTTTTCACTTAGGTGCTCCGTCGCAGGGCTTAGAGAATTGCTCGTTCTAAGCAACACCCCGCCCCCTTCTAGCCTGCGAGGTGCACGTGAGCGCGAATTTGGGGGTGGGGCTGGGCCTGGGGAAACGGGACAGTCAGGAGGCGCAGCCCCGGACTCCCCTCTCAGAACCGCAACCCCGCCACGGCATTCTGGCCAAAGCCGGCCTCCGGCCAGTCACACCACCCCTGCCAGTGCCGCACGATCTGAGTCCATGTTCCCCACACCCAGCTGATTAAGGATGCTGCAAAGAGGCCGCCCTTGTTCGGCCTTACCTTGTCCGGTGTCTCCTTGGCTACCCCGCAGCGGACCCAGGCCACGCATGTCACCTGACGGCTGCGGTTCATGGTCCCTAACGCAAGGACGCTCCAGACTGCAGACTCGGCGGCTACTAGGGTGAGAGCTCAGACGTCCGGAAGATCGCACGCTCTGGCGGCCGCTGGACAGAGCGCAGGCGCGGACTCTGATTCCTGCGCAGTCTCTTGACGTCATTAAAAGGCGCCCAATGGGGAGAGGGCGGGTAAAGGGATGGAAGTGGGAATATGGCGGCGAGCCACCCACGTGGAGTGACCTGTTCGGTGTAGGTGCGCATCGGGTGACTTTTAGGTGATTATCCTTATTGTACGGGTGTCTGCGGATCTCGCGGAGGCAACAAGCAAATTATTTTTTTTTGAGACTAGGTCTCACTATTTTTGCCCGTGGAACCGCAGGCTCACGTTGCGTGGGGTACCACAGACTCAAGCAGTCCCCAGCCTCAGCTTCCCAGGGATTACAGGCACGCGCCACCACACCCAGCTATTTTTTGGGGACTGGGTCTCGCTACGTGACCCCGGCAGGACTCGAAACGCGATCCCTGGTCCCAGCCGCGGCTTCCTAGGCTCCTGCTTACAGACATGCGCCACCATGTCCAGCGGCAATAAGCAAATTAAATTGAAACTGTAGGGGTCACTGAGGGGCAAATTCCCACCCACGTTTTTTGGTTGCAGTTACCTAGATCCTGAAAACTGATAAACGATATAGGTTTGTGAACTGGAGGGGAAAAAGCTTTTTAAAAAAGACTTGCCAAAAGGAACTTCTCATTTTGAAGAGGTACTACGCCTTTACATATTATTATTAAGTAATATTATTATTTACGTTCTGGGATGTTAGAATCCAGCTAACACCCCAAATACAATGCCAGAGTAGTGTGAACAAGAGGGTACCAGGGCAGAGATGGCGGGAGCCAGATGTGCACCCTCCAGTGGTTTGGGGTAGGGGGACACAGGGTTGTGACTAGGGTGTGTGTGACAATGATGTCATTCCCTCTCCAGTGTAGGAAGCACACGGTGGGGGCCGGGTGAATGTGGGGAGAATCAAGAGGAGGCAATTGTATGGCTGACCTGGAGAGATGATGGCAACTTGGATGGGAATGTGGCTGTTGTGGGACCAGGGGAGGTGGGAAAGGATGCTGTCTCTAATGGAAGGGTCTGGAAAGAACTTGTGGCATATTTAATCCAGCATAGGTGAGAAAACTGAGGTCAGAAACAAGAGGAGACCAATTCAAGGCCACACATCATTTAAGGGACAAGGTGGGGTTGAGAGGCTATCTCCTGGCTTCAATCTTATGTGGCTCCTCTCCAGGGAAGGCAGAAATGAGTGCCAGGTTATGAAAAGACTATCTCCAAAGTCCCAGATACATTGAAGTCACTCCTGTCCCTACCACCTCAAGTCCCATCTAGGTAACATCACAGCCTTGGATCATGGAGCCAGTTGTTCACAAGCAGTAGAGAAAGGATGGTGGGGTGAGGTTTGCTCCCCCTTTCAAGATATCAAAGGACAAAAGGACTTACCTGCAGATGAGTTCTGGGCGCCTCTGGCCAGCCTTTGACATTGGTCATCACGTAGCTCAGGTTGAACTACATTGGTCCTGTTTGTTTTCTCCACTGACTTTTAGAACTGATGGAAGCTGGGCATGGGTGGCACGTGCCTTTAAGCACAGCCTAGAGTGCAACTGAGGCTAGGAATCGCTTGAGTCCGTGGGTTCAAGACCCACCAGGGGCAACATAGCGAGACCAAGTCTCAAAAAATAGCTGTTGTGGTACGTACCTTAATCCCAGCTACCTTGGAAGCTGAGGCTGGGGATCACTTGAGTCCGTGGTACCCCAAGCAACATAAACCTGTGGTTCCCTGGGCAAAATAGCGAGACCTAGTCTAAAAAAAAAAAAAAAAAAAAGCACATGCTAAATAAATGCTTGAGGAAGGAACATAAGAATGACATCTCTGGACTTGTTATTTTCATTCTTCCCAGGTAGCTGGGATTACAGGTGTGTGCCACCACGCCTAGCTATATATTTTTGGAACTAGGTCTCACTATGTGCTCTCGGCGGGACTTGAACCACGATCCCTGGCCCTGGCCACAGCTTCCTAGGCTGCTGCTTACAGGTATGTGCCGCCATGCCTGGCCCCTGGACTTATTATTGATGGAGGAATGGGATGATGTTGTTGCCAGCTATTGAAATTCACCTTGTCTGAAGTCTGAATCTAGTTAGTGTCATAAGCACAGCGCTTACTATACTTGCTATGCAGAGCACAGAGTATGTGCTCAGTAAATATTCACGGAATGTTTGAGTGAGTGAAGGGGACCTCCCCCTCACTTGTGAGCGAAACTGATGTTCTTTAGAAAGATTTGGGAGCCTCAGACTGTATAGAAGCATGGCTCCACCTAGTGGTCACTCAAAAACTATGCCTGGACCTTGGACATTGTCTTCCCTCTTGTTTATAGTCTCTCAAATTGCTTGTTCCCACTTCACCTAGTTTGATATATGATGTTTTTGTTACCATATGAATATACACAGTACACAAATATATATTTGAAATTATACGTATACATATGTGTATGTATACACACATTTTAACTTAAAAAGTTACCCAGTACACTCAGTAAGTACTTATATGTCTTAACTATAAGTATGTTGTTGTACACATCCCTATATAAGTGTTTCTATGTTTCAACTATTATTTTCTGTCTGAGCATTTTCTGCTCCTTCCAACATAGCTTCAAAAAGTTGTGCCTTTAGATGCTTAATATTTTCCAAGTGAGGTGTACATACAGCTATGGACACATTGACCATGAAACTGGCACTAAGGGAAGGACACAAAAGCTGGCAAGAAGCAGGTTGATTAGTACCAGTACTGACTCAACAGATTCATATCCCAAGGCTGAGCACCCCTACTAGGAAGTTAAGGGTATATATACTTTACATGTACTGGTGTTTGGGTGGGCTATCATTGCTGATAATACAAGGTCTGACATGACATGATAGAATGAAAAAGAGTCAAGGAGAAACTGGGCTGCATACCAGTAAACTGAGTCAGTCAGTCACGGGTTGTTTATCTAGACCCCCTAGGCTGCATTTCTTAGGTCACTGGGCTTCAGCATCTTTCAGGTTATCATGCTTCATCTGGTCATCATACTTTGGCAGGGCTGAAGAAAACTTTCACCTAGTATCTTCTAGGTTGTGCCCCATTAAGGAGAACCCTGCCTGTAGGACACTGAATTAATAAGTGAGTTTCAAAAATGATTACAATTAGCACTCAATTCCAATACAATCCTGCTGATCCAATAAAGGAGTGAAGTTTTACAGGTGCATTATGTAGTTCACTTTGGAAGGAAAAGCAACAGACTTGATCAAAACATACTTCCCCATGACTGTATTTTCAGACCAGATAACTTTTAGGATACTAACAGAAAGTGTGAATGAGAGTAGCTGTTTCCCAAAATTATTAAATGAGTATCTAATAATGGGTATCAGGTATTTTTTCCATTTGCTTCCTAATTTAATTCTGTTTGTAAGACTCAATAGAAGGGTTAGTAATTTTGACTATACACATAAAAAAGAATTGCAATTATATTCTGACTTCATGCATATTGCATTCCATTCTTGGGATGAAAGTACTAATTTCTTATATGCAAATGTCTAAAATAAATTGAAATTTTTATAGTCTTGTTTTTGCCTTGCTTCATTTTTATACCTGGAGCTTTGGAAACAGGTATGGCCTGTATTTCTCTTGACCTCCCAAAGGCCCAAATCTATGCCAGGTAGCAGGACTGGAAGAAGCTAATTCCCCAGAATGCCCTCTGATGAGGCCCTGAGCATGGAGATATGGGGATCTGGGATGCAAACCAAGCAGAGCTCATAGCTACCAGTTTGTATTGATGGCCAGGAAATCATGAAAAGGAAGTACTCCCCCATGCTTCTTCAGTACCATAATGCTGAACACCTCCAGGAATAGTTTCCCAATGGGGCACTTGCCAGCATTTGGGGCCCCATCATTCTCTGTTGTTGAGCTGCCCTGATCCATATAGGATGGTCAGCAGCATTCCAGACTCCCCGCTGGATGACAGTAGCATCCACCCCTTCAGTTGTGACAACCCAAAATGTCTTCAGACATCCCCACAAGTCCCTGGAGGAAAAATCTCCCTCACAATCCCAATCCCCAGAGGAAAAAGGCAGGTTGTTTGCCAAACCCAGTTCTGATTTGATCATATAGTTAGTCCCTCTGGCCAGATAATTTTGGAGGCCATGTGATGATGATGGTATATAGTTGGGCTTATATGGTGGCTGGCTTTGAGTTATTCAGATAAACGGATCAATTCGCCTCCAAGCAGCACTGTGGGCAGGGCTTCCTTTGGAAGAGCAGACTCTTTTGTACCAGCACAAAGGCAACCTTTCATTAGTAGGATCTAGAGAACTAAAGAAAGTTCCGAGGAATTTGGGGCACTCTGTAAAGGTCACTTTCTTATACCTTCCAATGGTCATTTCTCAAAGGACTTTTCTTTCTTTCTTTCTTTCTTTCTTTCTTTCTTTTTTTTTTTTTTGAGACTAGGTCTCACTATTTTTGCCTGTGGAACCACAGGCTCACGTTGCCCAGGGCACCACAGACTCAAGTAATCCCCAGCCTCAGCTTCCCAGGTAGCTGGGATTATAGGCGTGCACCACATGCCCAGCTCTTTTTTGGGACTAGATCTCGCTATGTTGCCCCGAGCAGGACTCAAATCGCCATCCCTAGCCCCAGCTGCTTCATAGGCTGAAGCTTACAGGCACACACCACCATGCCTGGCTCAAAGGACTTTTTTCTAAGGAAGACATTTCACACATGTCCCATCCCTGATGCCCATTCAAAATCTTTCAGGCCTTTCAATCTACTCTCCCATCCCCCTTCAGACACAAGCTGTTTTTGGCAAACTCCACACATGTTTGTACTGTTTTATAAAGCCCTTAACTCTAGGCCATGCGACACCACCTTTCCCCAGAAGGAGTGATTTTCATCTAATATTTGATAAAGAAACTAACTCCTAATTGTCAGCAGAAACAGGTGGCTGGAAAGGGCGATTGAGTGTGCAGCCTTCCAGAGTTAAAGCCACGTGTCCTCTGGTGAGATCCAGCAGAAGGGCAGCCATCCAGTAGGTAAGGGAACTGGAAAGACATTCACATGGATTTGAAAACACCTCACACCCTTAATCAGGGGGAAATGACTGGCAGCAAAAGGATGCAGAAACAATCACGAGATGTCTCAGAGAACACGAGGTTGTAAAATGACTGATGACAGCTGAACAAGATCTTCTCTTACATTCCACCCTGGCCAGTCTACTCCCCAAGTCCAGAATGTAAACCAGGTGCTTTCAGGCATGTGTTCGGGTATCTACCTGAACAGAGCAGAGCTTCACCCAGCAGCAGCAGTCACTCTGGCCCCAACTGACAGGCAGATTCCAGGGCAGGAGAGCTGGGAGGAGTCTGCATTCCCATCAGCTGGAGTGAGGCAGATGCTCCTGTGTGCACCCCACTTGGAGAAAGCTAAGAAGTAGAGAGACCTGGCACGGTGGCTCATGCCTGTAAGCTTCAGCCTATGAAGCGGCCAGAGCTAGGGATCATGGTTCGAGTCCCGCCTGGGGCCCATATCGAGACCTAGTTCCAAAAAATAGCTGGGCGTGGTGGTGCGCGCCTGTAATTCCAGCTACCTGGGAAGCTGAGGCTGGGGATTGCTTGAGTCTGTGGTACCCCGGGCAACAAGAGTTTGCAGTTCCACGGGCAAAAATAGCGAGACCTAGTTTCAAAAAAAAAAAAAAAAAAAGTAGAGAGCTGACTGTTCCCAAAGAAGAGTGGTAGGGCAGAGAGCTGCAGATTCCCTCAAGGTGCTGACAAGAGTGAAGGGAGTGACTGGAATTCTGTGCCTGAATTTTTCATCTCAGAGGGGAGCAGAGAAGCCTCAGAAGCCTAAACACCAAACCTCAAATTCAGGTTTTTCTCTGTGCCTGGAAAGAGGAATAACCCAGCTCTGTGTTAACTCTATCAGGTGTTCCTAAGTCTCCAGTACAAATAAATCTTGGAAGCTGCGAGAGGCCCTCAGGTAAGCGCCGGATGAGTGAATTAGTGGTGCGCAACTTCCAGTGTCTTTTGGGGATGAAATCAGCCTGAAGGGAAATTTCCTTAGATGTTTTCTCTATTGTCAACACGGCTGAGGTCCCAGGTGGGTGAAACCTGAGCCCAATTAAAGCTACCAGTCTGAGTTTGGAAAGGTGTTGGCTCAGAGGCTTAAGAAGTCAATTCCTATTTGTCCCACTGCCCTGCAGACAATCAGTGACCTTGTCCCTACTGCCAAAGAGGCAGGAGTTGGCTGGTGGTTCTGAGGGCCGTGGGTCTCCTTGGAAGCTGACTGCCACCTCACTTCATACCAGGAGATCTCCTGGCAGCAGCTCAGCCTTCAGGCTGTCTGCAAGTCAGGGGGGCAACTTGAGGGCGACCCCATCTTCTTCAACTTTGTCACCAACAACAGTCAATGCCCACTAAAAATTAGTCAATTTGAACTGAATCCTTACACCATTCAACACCCTTATCTTCGCCGGGCACGGTGGCTCGTGCCTGTAAGCTTCAGCCTATGAAGTGGCCGGGGCTAGGGATCACGGTTCGAGTCCCGCCTGGGGCCCATAGCGAGACCTAGTTCCAAAAAAATAGCTGGGTGTGGTGGCGCGCCTGTAATTCCAGCTACCTGGGAAGCTGAGGCTGGGGATTGCTTGAGTCTGTGGTACCCTGGGAAACGTGAGCCTGCGGTTCCACAGGTAAAAAGAGCGAGACCTAGTCTCAAAAACAAACAAAAAAACAAAAAACACCCTTATCTTCCCCAACTAAAGCTCACAACAAAAGCAACACCCAGTGGCACTGACCTTGGCATAACTCCCCACAGATGCAAGCAATTAGCCTGTGTGAGCCCATGAGGCATTTTCCAAGCAGTAAGGAGAGAGGCCTCTTCTTCCCACCCACCTCTTTAAAGGTGACAGAGCTGGGAAGTAAGGACTGGCTTTGCTGTCAGCAGACAGAGATCAACATTCCAGCTTTGTGCTTCCTACCTTCCCAGCCTCGCTCTCTGCACACTCTGTTTTCTTATCTTAAAATGGGAATACAAATCTTATGTCAGGGTTGGGAAAACACACACAAGGCACCTTGGCATAGTGTTACCCACATGATAAATGCACAGTAAATGCTATTAGATTTCTCACAACATCCAAGTCAGTTTCATCAGATTTCCCTCATTTCATGTATATAAACATGCAGTCTTTCCACCAGCAATGTGAAGAGTGAGTCCTCACATAAATTCTTGGCAGTTGTGACTTGAAGCAAAAGATAAAACCAGGTCCTGAAATACCATGTGTTGTTCTGGAACATCAGGCCAGATGCAAACGATATTGAGGATGATGGCATCACTCAAGGGCCTGATAGGTAGGACTGAGTTCTGCTGGTTCCTCATCACCTAAATCATCCTGTAAAAACTGATTCTGACCTTTTTTTTTTTTTTTTTTTTTTTTTGAGACTAGGTCTGGCAATGTTGCCCAGGGTACCATGGACTCAAGCGATCCTCAGCCTCAGCCTCCCAGATAGCTGGAATTACAGGAGTGTGCCACCATGCCCTGCTATTTTTTGAGACTAGGTCTTGCTATGTTGCCCCGGGCGGGTCTTGAACTCGCGGACTCAAGCAATTCCTAGTCTCAGCCTCCCTTCCTAGGATGGGATTAAAGGCATGTGCCACCGCGCCCAGCCCCAATTCTGACTTTTCAACCCAATCTGAACTCAAAGAAATAAAAGTGGTACACTGTCTATAAAGCAGTGGAGAGTATATCACTTCCCGGTGCCCTGGAAATGGTATTTCAGTCACACAGCAGCATCTCTGATGCAGAACACAGGCACAACGCTCAGGCAGTTCCCAGTGCCGGTGGATGACATATAACAAGTGGCCAACAGGTCAGAGTAAAATTTCCTGCCTAAGAGCTCAGAATAAGAGGTGAACAAAATGCTGGGGGCTCTTGGGGGCTCCATGCAAGTCTCAGGAATCACTCAGCTCCCTTCTTCCTTTTGTGTGGCAGGAGTGGGGTGATCTTCCTATTCTGTAGCAAGGAAATTTACCATCACCTCAAGGAATGAAGATTACAGGGGTTTACCCTCTCCTCCAGGGAAACCTTTTTATCAGAGAAAGCTTTCTCATGGCAGGGCAAACTTGTAGATCATCTGGCTTTGTCATATAAATCACTCCCTTCTTGTCATGAGATCCTTTCTCCTTTCCTTGATGCCCCAGACCCTATCTTGTTCTGAACTCAGGATATAATCCCTTAGTCCCCTTTACTATAGAATTTGCAGCCATGCAAATTCAGCCAAATGTTTTCCACATGTACGTAATTAAACCTGTTCTTTTCTCTAGCTAATCTGTCTGATCTTAATTAATTTGCTCAACCAGCCTGAGAACCCAAAGGGACGTGGGCAAATTAGAGAATGAGAGACAGCAGCTTAGATGCAAATTACGCACCCACTTCTGGATCCTCTGGTCTGTTCTGCAAAAATTAAAAAAACCCTTTTTTCAATCCTATAGAGCAGCGTCCCCAAACTCAAATGCCCTTTAGGGGCCAGACTGGTGGTAAATGAGAAGCAGGCTGGTAACGTTACATATGACAGGGAGAGCGTGCCAAACCCGAGACAGTTCAGAGGGGGCAGCAAACAGCTGTCAACTCTCCCCGCTCCCCCTCCTAGACAACCCCGACTCTGACACTAACTCCCGCAGGCGGGACACCTGCCATGGCACTGGTGTATGGATTCAGGACAGACGTTCCCGAGGGTCAGAGGTCTCTGGGCACTCCACGCTGGGCTCACTGTTAGGGGGCAGGCTCCCCGGGACCAGCGGAGACTAGGGTTAAAGGGCCAAAGAGCGGCAACGCGGTGGCCACAGCGGGTTAAGGAGTGACGCGTGGGACAGAACGACTGATGTGGGACGACGGGCGGAGAGGAGCCCGCGTGTGCCTACTTCTAACCCAGGTGGCGGGACGGGCGCGCCTTCCTCTTCCCTTTACTGGCGGTCTAACAACGCCAAGAAAGCCAAAGCTCTGAACACAGGGGTAGCTCGCCGCTCATTGCTGACAAACCGAGCCGGGTGCTGCTTCCGGACAGGCATTGAGCATGCGCAGCGGGACGGGACGGGACGGGGGCGGGGTTCGGGGGTGGCCATAGAGCATGCGCGTTGGGACCAAAGGCGAGCGGTGAGGAGGCTGCACTGTGAAGTGCGGTGGGGCGCGAAGCGAGTTCGGAGCATGCG
The DNA here is from genome assembly GCA_004024945.1 of Uropsilus gracilis. Taxonomy (NCBI): domain Eukaryota; kingdom Metazoa; phylum Chordata; class Mammalia; order Eulipotyphla; family Talpidae; genus Uropsilus; species Uropsilus gracilis. Next base: position 5,676 of record PVHY01011686.1, on the reverse strand, counting down.
CAGAGTAGCGCGGCGGGCACGGAGCATGCGCAAAGGTCTCGGGCGTTCTTCAAGTGCAACGCCTGAGGGCGCCCCAGCGTCACTTGGAAAATGAGGGGATTGGGGACATGCAGTTCTGATTGCCCACGCATTCATCCTGGACCAGTGGGCCACTCTCACTCTGGGTCCTGGACAGAGAGTGGTGAGCTTAGTAGATGCCATATGAGCCTGATGTCGCTGCCCTCATTGTCACTGAGTTCGTGCGCCCTCCAGTCACAGGTTGTCACGCCTGCTCAGTCTGTGCATGATGACCTCCGGCCCTCAGGCCTAGACCCACTTGTCGCCTGGGCTCAGTCCCTTACAGCCACGGGCCTACACTGCACAAAGTCCACTCTCACCGCTTCACGGGCCTCATCGAAGCTGTTCCCACCTGCCTTGCTGTTGATGCCCCCTTGACATCTGTGTGAAGGTTCCTACCACCCACCTGTTGGTTCCCATTCCCCTGCATGACAGTTCCCTTCTGTCTTACTGTTGACACCCTAATGACACCTGCCTGACGGTTCCCACCTGTGTCCCCATTCACATATACGTGGCTGCTACCTACCTATCACCTGCCTGACAACAGCATGGCAGTTCCACCTGCCACGGAGATGCTCCTCACTAAGCCAGGTGAGCCACCCTCTGTATTCCATCTGCACTCAGACTGGCCTGCAGGCACTGGCACTTATGCTGCCCAAGTTTGGGGTTTGGGCTCCTGTTCTCAAGCCTGTGGGTCTACATGTGCTGTTTCAGTCCAGAGGGGTGTGGCCTGATATATGCTTCTGAGCCTGATGCTGTCTTTATTTCAGGGTGCTCAGCTATGCACTTTGCCTTCCTGGGTCTCAATCCTAGATTACTCCATAAACACTGTTCTTAGAAGTTCAGAAGTGACCCAAGTACAGCCAGTGAATACCCAAAGTAGTCCTGTGTATCCTGCAAAAAGACAGTTTGCAAACCCTCAGTGCCCAAACCAAAATGTACAGTGAGGCTCAGGGGCTTTTGTTACAAAGCAGTCTCTATGATGAGAAGGCAGTGACTGTCTTCCTCAGGGGTTGGTTATAGAAGTTTATTAAAAGATAGGGAATTTGTTCAGTGGTTACTTCATGTTAGCCTTGGGCAACAGTTTCAGTTTTCCATTTGATTTCCAGAGGCATCAGCAAGAAATAACTCAGGTCAAGCTAGAGTCTCCCCAAATAAGCTACACTAATCTTTGTCTGCATGACTAAACCGGCTTTGTTCAAGGAATTCTCACGGTTGATCTCACATTGTTTTTGATGTTAATGAAACTGAAAAAAGTGCTGTTGTGACTGTGGATTAAACTATTCATTAACTTACTAGCTGCTTTTTAAAAGTTAGTTGCTAATGCAAAGTTTTTTTCGACTTAACTTTCATGCATGTTTAAGATCAGTTTAGGAATTGTTTTCAGTCAGCTTCTGTATTATATTCCATCAAGAACAACAAGAACATCCTGGTCATTGCACAAGACACCAGAGAGGTACTCCAGCAATGCGATTAAACCAATAGTTGTGGCTCTGTTATTTGAGGTTCCTCAGGTATGTCCCTCAAGGCATGTTAGGAACCTATAGGCATGGCATGTGATAATAACCAATCCATTGGATGAATTGCCAACAACTTTCTACTAAGACACTATGGGAAGAAGAAAGTGAATAAGACTTAGTGTCTACCTTCAAAGAGCTTCAACATGAATCGAAGATTTTAACTTATGCCCATGTTACAAAATAAATTCTGCAAGAGAGCAGAGCATAGTGGATCTACAGTCTTAAGGGTTATCCTTGCTCTACCCCCTCCACATACACTTAAATATATGACCTTGATTCCGTGACTTAACTTCTCTGTGCTTCAGAGACCTTGTCTGTCAGACAAGATAGTAAGGTTATCTGCATCACAGGGTTGTCCTGAGGTTTGAATGAATCAGTTCATGTAAGCTTGGAGGGGAGGGGGACCTCCCCCCACAGGAAACACTCCATGAATTTTATAATAGAAATTAGTGTTACTACCCTAATAGGTATATATCATTGTATGCGTCAAATCAACTAGAATTCTTTATAAACCTAGCACAGAAAGTCTTCATCTGTTATTTATTTCAGGAGTTGAGCAGGGGTTTTCCTTTGTTTCTTGAGGCTGGTTTTTCCACCTTTTTTTTTCTTTCCTCTTCTCCAGTATATCTTTACAGAGAAACATTGTAAGAGATGGTGTTCACTTCCCAAGCCGTTGAACAAAAGACTCCTTAAGGTCATTTAGTTGTGATAAAGAGTATAACCAAAACAGTGATTAAAAATATAATTGGCAACTTCTTATCTTGTAAGTTGGTACTTACAGAAAAGCAGGGTAGATTTAAAAAAAAAACAGAAATAATGGACAAAAAAAAAAGAAATACCTGATACTTGAAAGATTTTAGAGGTTAACAGTTTAATTTTTTAGAAAATCCTATTTCGCCAGGCGCGGTAGTACGTGCCTGTAATCCCAGCTACCTGGGAGGCCGAGGCTAGGGATCACTTGAGTCTGAGGGTTCGGGACTACCCCGGGCAACACAGTGAGACCTGGTCTCTAAGAATAAATAAATAAGCCGGGCATGGTGGCTCGTGCCTGTAAGCTTCAGCCTATGAAGCAGCTGGGTCCAGGGATCATGGTTCGAGTCCTGCTCGGAACAACATAGCGAGACCTAGTCCCCAAAAATAGCTGGGCGTGGTGGCGCACGCCTGTAATCCCAGCTACCTGGGAAGCTGAGGCTGGGGATTGCTTGAGTCTGGTACCACAGGCAACGGGAACCTGTGGTTCCACGGGAAAAAATAGCGAGACATAGTCTCAAAAAAAAAAAAAGAATGAATAAATAAATAAATGAAAATCCCATTTCGTATGGACTTATGTGCGTGTGTGTGTGTGTGTTTTAAAGCACTCTACATGGAATCAAAAGAGAGAAAGATGAAGAGAGAATTTCTTTATGGTGATGAATTTATTTTTGGAACAAAAACATTGTCTGGAATGAAATTAGTTCAACTTAGGAAATAAAACCGGATAGTTTCCAAATGAAACATAAATGTGCCTAACAGCCCTACAGCTCCATACTTCCAACCACTACTTGTTTCAAACCTGCACTTTCACGTGGGAAATAAACCTGTGCACCCAGCAAGCGATAGACTGAGGCTCCCACACTGACAGCATCCACCATATTGGCGGGGGGGAGGGGGTCTGTCAAGTGATTTAATACCTCATTCTGTGTTCACGTATCTTGATTTTTAGATGGAGGCGTGTAAAATAAAGGTATAGACCCCATTAATGGACTATAATTGAGACAGAGATGATTCTCGTTCTATTGTTCCAATGTCCACAGGTCCAGCTGTGAAGGAAAAGAAGAACATTTTAAAATTTGTGTCAAGGATTATAAATACATATTTGAAGATGATGACATAAGATCAAGGACTTGACTATCCATGTTGGCTCTTTGGAAAGAAATGCTCCTCCCAGAACATGTAAGTTCGTGCAGGATACATTCATACATCTTTTTCACTTTTCATTTTCAGGAACGTTGTAGACACCACAGTAGGAAGGAGAGGTGAGAAGCCCGTGGGCGAGGTAGTTTTCCCCTTAGCCACCAGGGGCCGCGTCAGCTCACTACGGCCTGGTTCCCGGCACTGCGTGGGGAGGGCGGTTTCCAGCAGCGTTTTAAGGAGGTAAAAACTACCTGCTGCTTAATGCATTTATTCACGTGGGGCATTTATGTAAATTAGTATTTGTGACCTAGAATCTGCCAGAGAGAATACAATTAGGTTCCTGTTGCATCACTAGCATACCTGGCTTAAATGTTTTTAAATGTGATGGGGGGGGTTAAAGGGGATAGGGATGTAGGTAGTCAACTCACTTCTCCAGACTGAAAAGAGTCAGTAAAAGTACTTCAGCTCTGGAGTTTTCTGGAAGCTTTTATCTATTGCAGGAGATAATCTTAAGCTCTCTGAACTCTGAAAGACCAAATCTAAGTAAGAATCTGACCTTTGATTTTTGTAAGTCTTGAAATCAAACTGATGTACTTAATATTATCTGAGCAAGTGCCATTTGTGTCAAGACCAGACATAGACTGAATCCAGCCCAAAGTCACGGAGATGGCAGCCATCCAGCCCCTCCACCCCTAGCCCTCACTCCTGTGATGATCACAACCTTGCTACCTCCTGGCTTCAATACTCTCCAATAGTTTGCCTTTCCTTTTCAGTTTATGTCCACTCCACCATCTGCCTTTTTAAAGACCTGGGCTACTTTAAACCATTTAGCCTGCAGAGAGAACTTTCAACTGGTAAGCCTAGCTGACTAAGGAAGCTCTCCAGGGGTTGGGGGACTTCATATTTCACTTCTCTTGCTGCAGTCCAAAAGCCAGCTTGGGCAAGCCTTGAGGTCTGAGTCTCAGTGTGTCATGCTGCCAAGAGACTGTCAAGCAAAGAACTCTAAGTTGCAACTTTTTAAACCATCATGAACAAAGAGGGCAAAGTGTAGTGTTGGAGGCACACGTTTCAATGGATAGAGCTCTTGGGTCGGTGAGATGGTTTACCCAGTGGCAGCCTACCTGTTAAATGTAGGTTTTACTGGTTGTTTTTTCCCCACGGGCACACTATTACCAAATGTGGGAAGATGTCTTGCTGTGATGTCCCAGAGATACTTACAAAGTGAATGTGGCTAGTTTTTGTCCTCATTTACCACCCTGCATAGCCCATGTGAGCTTCTTCCCCAGGTTGACTTGAAACAAACATTCCAGTGAAGAGACAGGAGGACCCTACCATGCTAAGGCTGTGCCAGGTAACAAGTAAACCTTGAATGACCTCATCCTATGAAGGTTTGTGTCTTGGTCATGCTCACCTTTCTGGCTAAGGGCTCATGGGGTCTTCTGTTTCTGAGCGTCAGATTTGGGCATGAGGCATCTTTCTTCATAGGCCTTTGCCATCTTGGAGCCTGCCTTGCAGTCCTGTGGATGGAGGAGAGCCCCCTGGGAAGGTGGTGAAATGTGTTTCATGGAGGGAGTGTCTTGGGCTCCTGAGACTCAGGAGGAAATGGTTTGGCGAGGAGGTAGGATTCACTCTGCCACATCATTAACCATTGTTTCTAACAAGTTTCAGCTTTCCATTTCAATCCTGCCTACTTAGAGTCTGTAAAATTTCTAGGAGGATATGAAGTAAAACTTCCATGTCCTAACTTTTTTTTTTAGTCAAAAACACTTTAACTTTTATCTGAATCTGAATCTATGTAAGATTCTACTTGACCTGGAAGATATTCTAACTATAAACCAGTCTCCACGATGGAAGAATAGGAGGTCTCCTCCCCCTCACCTACCTTTTGGACCTTCAACCATGTGTCGGGTTTTGCTTTTCCACAAATGTGGTGAAGACTTTTTCTCCCATACACAGCAGAGCTTTTTTTTTTTTTAGACTAGTCTTGCTATTTTTGCCTGTGGAACCGCAGGCTCTTGTTGCCCGGGGTACCACAGACTCAAGCAATCCCCAGCCTCAGCTTCCCAAGTAGCTGGGATGACAGGCGCGCGCCACCACGCCCAGCTATTTTTTTGGAACTAGGTCTCACTACGGGCCCCAGGTGGGACTCGAACCGCGATCCCTAGCCCCTGCCGCTTCATAGGCTGAAGCTTACAAGCACGAGCCA